>VWZP01002299.1:1284655-1334302 GCA_013396995.1 Dicaeum eximium | reverse complement strand
AAAAAAAAAAAACCACCAAAACGCAGGGAGGAAAGGAGGAAAGACGTGTGAGGAGAGCACAAATGGGATGGCGGGATGTCTCCATCCATCCATCCATCCATCTATTTATCCATCCAGCCGCCAGCCGAGCGAGCCGCCGCCCCCCGCGCCGCCGCCGCGCTGAAGCCGCGCTCCGCTCCCCGCGGCACCTGCGCGCTCACACCGCGCCCGTGCGCGCCCCCGCGGGGCCCGGGGGATGCGCGGGGGATGCGCGGCCCCGCCGGGGCGGGGGGGACACGCAAAGTTGTCCCCGCTGTGCCGCGTTCAGGCGCTGCCGGCCGCGGCTGGATGCGGTCAGAGCCCCGCGCTCCGCGGCTGCTCCCGCCTCTCCTCCTCCCTGCCAGGGCAGCCCAGGCGCAGGACGGGTTGGGAGAGGTCACACGGACGCTGCTGTGGCTGGGCTTGCACCCCAGAGGGCAAACACCGCCCAGGACCCTGCTCCCAGCAGGGACACCCGGCCCTGGCTCTCCGGTGCCCTTCCCGTGCCCTCAGCCCAAGCTGCCGGGACACCCAAAGGCCGTAGGTGCAGGCACAGCACCTCCCATCTCTCACTTGCCCCTCTCTCCTTTTTCCCTCCTGACCTGGTACAGATTTCATCTGAGACCTTGCAAGACCTTTGATTATTCTATTAATGTGCACCCATAAATCTTCCGGAGCAGCATTTCATTAGGCAAACAGCAACACACAGTCCATGGATGTAAACACAGGCACCAGGGGCTGGAGGGGGAGCAAATTACACACTGAAGGCATGGCGAAAGCTAAATCAGAATTGGTCAGTCTTGTTTTCCAGGGCTTTTATAGAGAGGTTATTCTATGATTTTTTAATTTTTTTTATTTAAAAACAAGTTCCCTGGGAACCACATGTGTCAGTAGATCACCAGGTTACTCGAGCAAGCCCCAGTTTACAGCACTGTATAAAGTCTCTCCTGTGAGCCCTTTACAAGCTTGCACTCAGAATAGAGAGGGAAAACAAAAAGTTCACAAGCCTCTTAACTCCTCGTGGTTTATCACCATATCATTTGCATATTTCAGCAAATGAAAAGTAGGCGTTTGAGGGTTTTTTCCTCCTTAGCAATTTGGGAATCACAAAATGGCACTGAGCCATGGAGACAAAATATGGGTCCATCCAGCTAGGGCAGGAAACACTTGGCTCACTTGGGTGACCACACAGGTACTGCACAGGCAGTGGGATTTATAACTTGTTTTATCCCTCACAAGGTGAATGGAAGAGGTTAACAGGGATGTGCAAGCAGATGGGTGTGGAAAAACTTCAAGGGGAAGTAAGAGAATCAAAACAGGTCTTAAGTATGGGTGCAGAGGAGGCAGAGACAAGGAGGGAGGAAGGCAAGAGATGCAGTGAGGTCTTCCTAGGCCAAGTGGAAGGGTGGGAAGAAACAGAGGCAAAGGATAAACTCTTCAGGGCTTCCTCCACTGGGAAATATGTCCTCATGAAGGATTATTTTATACATGCTTTTGCAGAGAGGAAATCAAAATCACTTCCCAGCAATTGCATATGGTTGAATTTTGAGGGCTGAAGGTGAAGGGCATTAAACTCTCTTAAACTCCTTTTCTCCAACAAAAGATAAAAAACCCTCTAAAAATCAGGCTAATTTAAGACAGAGTACAGGAAAGATTCTTTCCAATTCTTGTATGAGACACACAAGTTTACAGTAAAAGCCAAATACCACACCTGAGAAATCGGTACAAGGGGGAGAACAGTTGTATTCCTTAATGGCCATGTTGGATGCAGAGCCATCTGGAAATCCTGTAGAGATTCCAAAGACAGCACCTGTTTGTCAAACACGATGCAGTTTTGAAGTCCTCAGGTAGAGTGAGTAACAGGGTTCCAACCCAGAATGCTTTTCCCAAAGTCCAGTGCATGAAAATATTTGGTTTGTTTCTGTTTTCAAATTAAACAAGACCTTGATTTATCCTCTGGAGCAATGTTTGTGACTTTGGAATATGCAGTCTCATCTTCAGCTGCTGCTGAATGGCTACGACAGCAAGGGCAGGTGCTCCCATCTGCCACGTGGCACTGGGGGAGGCAGAACAAGCCCCAAAAATGGGTTGGCAGATGCAGCACCTCTGCCCCACCCCTGAGGGTCTCTGGGAAAGGCAGCCCCCTCCCCACATCTGCACCACAAATAAATGGGCACATTTTTCCCACCTTGTGAGGGGAGAGGTTCTCCAGGGAGAAAGCCCAGAGCTGGGAGCAGCTGTTCCATACAGCACAGCACCTTCTGCAGCACGGGACCTTCAGCTGGGAATCTGTGCTGCTGTTTTAGCTCGGGAAAACCAGCCAGCAGCCCCTGCACTGGGGCAGACACAAAGGGGACAGGAAGGCAGCAGCAGGGGAGAGCTCTGTGTGCTGGGAAGGGGAGTCAGACACATTTTGAGGTGATTGTTAATTTGGCATTCCCATCTTGAGAAGCAGATTTAACCTTCTGGCCAATAAATTATCCACATAATCCCCACCACTGCAATGCCTGAATTCCTTAAGAGCCTTAAACTGGGCATCCAGATGATGAAGTTCACAAAGTCTCTGTGTGAGGCTGGTGGCTTCAGGCTCTCTCAGGTTCTGCAAGGCGTGGAAACTCAAATGTAACATGGCCTCACATATCAGTTCTACCTTTCAGAATGAGAGTGATTTGTCAGGATTAGCCTCAGGGGTATTTCTAATACCTTCCCTTTACTTGCAGTGATTAAATAGGATTGAAAACATATTCCAGTCTCTTCTAACTCCTACATCTTTTGCTGGGGATTTATATGGAAGGGAAGATGTAAGACAGCGAGTACCTAATACATCTCCCAAGGACAACATAAAGTCACTTTATTAATACAAGTTTACCCTTCCCCAGCTTGTAATAGTAGTTCTTTGTTACCACGTGGGTCTTGCCACATCAACACTCAACCAGAACCACCCCACCAAAATTTATGAAGAATAATGGAAAATAATTCTATGGTTTACTGACCAAAAGTAAAAAGGGAAGACTTCCACACTTAATGTAATCATCTCTGCTTCTGCAAGACAGAGGAAATGAAGGTGCCCTAAACATGACAAACAGAAAATGATATGTACAAGAAGAGGGGAATAGAGCTGCATAATAAAGCTGTCTTTTGTGACTGTCCAAGGGAGACTGAAAAGGCTGAAAATGAATTGCAGAAAGGATGACTTTGAAAAGAAATTGTCAGCTTGCTTAGCTCCAAAATTCACATCCTCATCCACAACCTTTAGACAGAAAGCAAAGTGCAGATGCCTGGGAAATTTGAGACAGAGGATAAGATCTTTAAGTTTTCTCTTTGGATTAATTACTTATTCTCTACATGACTGTAGCTTAAAGTTTCATAACAGCAGAAGTTACATTAATAAGAGGTATATAAGTATGCATATTAAATATCAATAAGTTATTGGCAAATATACTAAAAAGTGCAACTTCATACTTTGTGAAAATGGTTTGATTTTCAAGGGTTCTGGGCAGCTGAAGGCCTTCTGACAGTAAATTGTGGAGAACTGAAGGACACCTTAGCTCAGAAACAATGCCCAACAGTTTCTTGAAGTGCTTAAACTTCAGTTTTCATTTTCCCTTTTTTTCTTTTGACTGTAAACCTTTATTTCCCCTTCTTTGAATATTCCATACTAATCTCTAAAACAAATCTTATAATGATTCTGGTAGCAGCAGGTGTGATAGTGAATATATTCAACGTTTTTTTCTCTTGAATGGAATCAAAGTTGCACCTAGAGTAATAGAATAGATGAAGTATTGAGGTGTTAAAATTTCAAGAAATTTATATATTACTAGAGCAGAAAATTAAAAATCTTATTTGAATTATTTTAATGCATTCTGAGATTATTTTAATATCAAAGCAGATACTGTCAAGAGTTAAATTAACTTCCTGAGCAACCTTACAGCAAACTTCAAATAGCCATTGAAATATTGTTCTATCAATATAATGGAACATATTGGACATACTATAAAAAGATATTTCTCTATTTAGTCCACTGTTTTAACAATGTAAAAACATTTTCTTCCTGCTGTAGGTGTGAAGGGGCCTTTACTGAATACTGGGAAGATAATGAATGGAAGCATTAAAATAAAGAAATTGCAAATACTATACTGCTGAGATCCTGGGGCTTTCTGAGCAGATTTTGTCTTTTTTACCTTAATTCACTGATCTAGCATTTGCTCTTATTTCCCATATAAGCATTAGGGTTCAAAGTGGACACATTCACATATGAGATATAACTCTTTAGACTCATGCAACCCATAATCATATTAAACAATAATATTGTCCTTAGGTCAATTCTGTCACAAAGTTAAATTTCCATCTGAAAATTTAGGTACAGTAAGGGGGAAAAACAAGGAACAGGCTTCTTGTGGGTCTGATTTGTCTCCTATGTAATCAGGACTCTTCAGTCTCCCACTGCAGCTTTCAGGGACTGAATCCAGATATCCAGAAACAAACCTCACAGATTAATATTTTGCCAGCAAGGCAAATAGACATTCCAGGGAATTCTTGAAAGCTGATCATTTTGACCCAGTTTCCATCACAATTGTAGGCACCTCTGTACCCAGACAGTTTCCTGAGTAGTTCTAGTCAGCACTGTAACCATGAACAACCAAAACACCAAAATAAGACGCTAGGTTTTTACTGTTCTATTTTTAATACATTTAGATTTGGTGAAACAGTCAAATATGTTCCCATCTGACAACTCTCTACAAGCACAGCTTGACATCATGAGTGTTCAAGCAGGGGGTGTGAGCCTGTGAGGTGCTGGTGATTTCCCCATCTGCTGGTGATTTTCCCCTTTTCCCACAAAGGACTCAAGTTTGTTAATAAACAAACTTAAATCAAGGCCAAATTTGATCTCACTCAAAATAAATCTCCTTTTGCATCGTGATTTTTAAATCACATATCTTAAAACTCAAACTGGCCAGTAGCTAAGCTTTGTCCCCTTCTTCATTAATAGTGGAAGAGTTCAGCTGCCCATCAGGGACTATAACATGGAATAAAGGTATCCTAAAACCATACAAGAACTCATGAAGAGGCAACTTTGGTATTCTACATCTGCATGTCTTGTCACACACCCAAACTCTATCTAGAATTAAGCATTAATTAATTGGTAAATCATGCAGATGTAAGTAAATCTCAATCATGTTATTACCCCAAACACAAACTTGATGTAACTGCTAGGGAGGGAGTTTTTGAGTACTAAGTTACATCTATGTGTGATTATTGAAATATCTTAATATTCCCCTGTAATAAAAAAAACATAAAGGTGACCCTGAAAATTCAGTCCCCACGATAGCAAAGGGATGAAGCCACAGTAATTATGCAACCAGTTCCAAAGATCACCAGTAGGGCTTGTGTGTAGCACAGAACAGAGCACTCAAAACCAAAGCATGAAACAGCTACCAGAGTTGAAAATAATATACAACATTCTTTAGTCTTTTCCCACTTTCTCAAACACTTTTGGTTGTCAAAAGTCTGATTTCCATATCTGAGGCTACGAGGTCTACTGAATGTAAAGGAGTCGTGATTATCCTTAAAGTGCATCTGACATCACTATTAATGCTTCAAACTTGCTACCAGTGCATTTTTGCAGTTTCATCCCTTTAGCAGAAGTGACACATAAAAAAGCTTTGAAAACTCCCAAGTATTAGTCTCCAAAAGCATATGTGTAGTGATTACTTAACCAATGGGATGGTTTTTTCAGTTCCTCTACAAGTTGGCTCAGCAACAGTACAATATTAATAATGCTTGAGCTTATACTTTTACAACCTGCTCTCCATTTCTCCCATCTGTCGATAGACTAAAATTATGTTTACAGAATCACTCACTTTCTAACCTTTTTTTAATTCATCCAAGACACCTCACAGCCATTTTTTTCCCTACAGTGATTACAAAACCCCAAAGCTCGAAGCTGAGCTCAGTTTTCAGAGCTGTTGATTTGATGGTGAAGTAGCTCCATTGATTTGAAAAGTGTTATTTGGGTTTCATCCTGTAACAAATGAAAAAAGTATTTCCCTCTCATTACTATTCCAATTAAATATATCAGTTTAGTTTAGTTCCCTATCCTTCTCACCAAACTACAGCTTGAGGCAGCCCTAAGGTCTATTAGAACATTAGTAGGTATATGTACATAAAAAACTTGCAATATTGGATGGAGAAAACACAGCCAGAGGTGACCTGCATTGCCAGCCTGGATCTTCTCAAATCGGAGAACAAGAAATAATTACAGTGCTGGGTGCTACCCACCAATTTTGCACAATCACCCAGTTTCAGTGCCATATCACCCTCCCAAACACTGAGTCTCCAAGGTCCCAGACATGAAGCTTTGCACAGAAACCACTCTAATGTTACTATTTTACACCTTGACAGGTGGACAGTCCAAATCAGGGAAATGGAGAAGTCCATTCTCCTCAAGACCCTGCACCCTGCAGGCAGCAGGGGGATGTTTTCATATAAAAATTAAATCTTCACCAACATCTCTTGGAGCTACAAACTTAGGCCACTGTTTTCCCTCCCATTCAATAGACTTTCCAGACTAAATAGAGGTTTAAAATTTGTTCAAGGACCTCAAGGTTTGGCCCCAAATCAATGTGTACACAGATGACTCCATTTACAACTATGTTTTTATGCCAGATTTTATGTCAACAGCCTAACGGTGCGTTGGATTTAGTTTATAGGATTTATTAATATTTATCTAATGAACAATTTCACAAGGCAATTTAGATGATTACAAGTGTGAAATGTTTGCAATGAGGACCAGATCTCGCCAGCCTCGCTTGCCTGTAGTGCCACTTACATCAGAAGTAATTGAAACAATTGTACATGAGAAACACCAAAACAAACAAGTTTAAAAAAGTCTCCATGAGCAAAGGAAGCAGAGTGGGTATTTCAGTCAATCCTGAGCCATGTGTTGCCTCCATAGAGGCCAGTAAAGCTGAACTGACTGGAAAGATGGATTTACAGGAACAAGAGTGGCACCTTGATGTGAGGATCACACCTTTGGGTGAGAGCTGCCAGTGTGCTGATTTGGCCTCAACAGATTGTCCCCATGACAAACTCCCCACTGATCATAGTAGGAACAGAATGAGGTCAAAGTTAGACATCCTAAAATGTCACCTTGTCCCTGCAAAAAATTTGAAAACTAAAGCAAGGGAACGTCTCTTTAGTTACATTCCATAATGAACCAAACAGTGGATTATTTACCAAAATGATCTTCTGCTGAGTAATGTTTGTTGGGGTTTTTTTAATATTATTTTTGATGGTAGGATATTGCTTTCTCTTTCTGATCTTGGAATTATACTACAAAGCTGCCCATTTATAATTAATTACATTTTTGGGATATTTTTTGCTTAGGTGGCTGGAATCTTCCCAGCACTGGTGCCCAAAAAACAATTACCAGCATCCTGTTTAGTTTGCTTCCAATTCTCCTTCACCCTCCACCCTGCAATAATTATATTTCTTCTCTGTGTTTCAGAAAACAGATTGTTTGCCATAAAATTAACTTGACGTGATTCAAAAGGAAATGCAAAGCATTTTGTAAGGAGTCAGAGAGAGTGAGCTGCAATTGTGAGCAGAGGATGGGGAAGACTTGTGCTTTCAGGCAGGGGAAGCTTCATCACAAATTAAGTTTTGTTTTCTTTACTTGCTGCAGCACAATGACAGCTTTGACAGACATATGGGTTGTTTAAAATTGTAAAGGCTTTTTAATTTAAAGTGCTTCAGGAATATATCTGGCTGCAGTATATGACGTAGGCAATTTTTATTTAGCTGAACTCTGCTAAATGCAGTTTGTAATTGGAACACCTTCCAGCCCAGGCATAAGAAAATCTGTTTCACTCTCCTGCATTGCTGAGCTGCTCGTGCAGCAGGGTCCTACCTAGGCCATGCATTCAAACACCACAATTATTATTCTCATTTATTTTTATGGGAACTGGACGATACCTGAAGCTGTCACACCCCTGAGCAGACAACCAAAACCACAAGGTCTTTATGTCACTTGAGCCTTCTTTCAAAAAGAAAGAATGGATAAGGCCGCTCTGAGCTGTTGATTTTCAGGTTTTGTCTTGTTGCAAGGGTGTGGTTTGAGGTCAGTTATGATGCTGTAAGGTTTTTCTTTAAAATGTCATATTTTGTCACCAAGGAGCTGGTGATTGTACTTGACACCCACATTACATCTTTTGCTTAATTTACAAATGTATGGTTTTGGTTCTTTGCTTTTTTTTAATGTCAGATCTGTCTGCTCTTAGACAGAACCTGATTTCAATTACATTGTGTAATGTAATAAACCCAGAATAAAGCCATTTGCTTTGGTGGAATTCTACTACATGACACAAACATGGCTGAAATGAGGCTGTGGCTGATTGTGGGACCTTCAAACCAAATGGTGTTTTCTGGCTCCTGCATTAGTCACTGCCATAAAGATGTTGCAGCTCCAAATTCTATGACTTTAGGATGCAGAAGTAAGAGATGGGAAGACACGAGGCTTGTAAAGAGCTGAGTACTGATAACTAAACCAGAACAGAGTTTGGGTTTCCTTTGCCCAAGCCTCATGGGTTCTGCCAGTAGGATATAACACACACAAATGAACTAATTCCCAAAGACAACCAAATGTCCAGGAAAAATCTCAAGGTAGACACGAGGCTGTGCTTTCCACAAACTTGGCCACTGGTATCTCCTGCACATTGTCACAGACTAAGCAGGGCCCACCTTCTGTCAGTCCCTCCACCTCTCACCATCAACCCTGTGGTGCACCCTTGCAGCCACAGTTTAATTACAATTTAATCACAGCTGCAGTAAATAATGACCCCAACCACCCCAACTTACCCCTTACTACTGGTGTTGAATGGCAGGTCCTGTAAGATACCCTGGCACTGTTAGTGCTCCAAGAGATTTTACATCCTCACCATTAACAGCTTTGATTTAAGAGCTCACTCAGTACATCCTCTAAAGGGTCAACAATTTCTCCTTGAGCTATTGTGTTCTCAGGAAGAAACCCTCTGAGAGCTGATGCTACCAGGCACAGGGTGAAGGAACACCTGCCTTGTACAGACCTCAGCATCAAAGACTTTATTGTCAGTGAATTAACACTACATTAGGAAGGAAGGACAAAAAAGACAGAAAGGGCTCATCTATAAGAACATTGGACCTAGCAGAGACAGGACAGATTTAAAAGGAACTCTGAGAATGAAACAAAAGTTACACTCTGACTTTTCTTTGAAAATTAAAAATATCTTCTGCTGCATGAACAATTCTCCTGGGTATCAGCTTCAGAAGTAGCTTAAAGAATATTCTCATGTCATTTGTGGTTGATGTAATGTAAGAATCCTTTCTTACAGTCTTTCAGTGAGATACAGGGGAAAAAACTGGACTCCCACTCACAGACAGATTTTTTTTCCTCATTGCACACTTGTCAAAGAATATGTCTTTTCCTCTTCAAATAGCAAGAGCCTATTCACAGAAATTCTGTGAACAGAGCCTCCATTTCTCCTTCAGTGGAACATGGGCAATGTCAGGAGTGTTTCAAAAGACTTATTAATAAAAGTAGTTATAAACAGTAAGTTTGGATAAACACAGTAAAATCATGAATATTAATTCTGTAAGAATTGTGTGGGTCACACATCATAAGGTATTTCCCCAGCACTTGATTTTATTTTCTCCCCCATTAACGAATTTACATAGATTGGCCTTGTAATTCTGGGTTTTAATTGAACCTGCATTCAAAGGCAAAAGACCAGATGAACCTGGCAAGCTTCTGCAGCGCCTCTGAGCTCATTTGTTCCCAGGATTGTGCTGCAGATTATTTAATTTTTTAAAAATTTATGATAAAATGCCCGACAAATACTTCTGCCAGGGCATGGTTCACATTTTTCTCCTTAAGAAACCTTTATATACATCTAAGCTCTGCTAACTCAGAAAGATAGCCTGCTGTTTTCACTCAGCCAAAAATTGCTGAACGTCAGAGATACAGCAGGAAGAACATTTTGCTGCTTCTGTCACTCCCAACAAAATCTCTAACATTTTGTTTTATTTAATGGCTTCACTTTTCATAAGATGATTCAAACCCCTATAGGGGACCTACATTAGTCTGCTGACATTTTTCTGCTGGTATAATTATTATCTCCTTCTACAGTCTGCTTTTCATCTGCACAGAATTCCTCTCTGGCACAGAAGAGTTTAGTTAAAGACCTCAAAGTAGAGAACTAGAGAAGCCAGAATAGCTCTTCAGCATAAGGTAAGGTGGAGGGCAACTTATTTGGTGTAACTGTGCATGTGCTGGGATGCCTGGCAGCAAATAGCAGATGGACACAATGCAACTGAGAGGAAAGAATATTCCTGCACTAAAAAAAGAATTGGGGATGATAGGAAAGGCATGTTTACCTCTCCTTGACACTCCACCAGGCAAAACATGTTGCATGCTTCTCAGGCTATTACAGGAATGGGGATTTCTTACACAGTACATACTGTAATATATATATAATTAAATATATATAGATCACCACTCATAAATCATAACAATTTGGTTACTCCATGCAAAGGCCAACATTTACAGTTCTGCATGCAAAACAAATAAGTTTTTTTGAGAAAAAAATAGAACCTACTGGGGTCTAAGAGTCTAATATAATTCTAACATATGGATGTACTGCTGAATACTTAGAGTCTGAGCTTCGGTGTTTTTAAGGACCATCACATCTTGACTCAGCTGTACTTTTAAGCTGAAGTTACAGCTGGCCCCTCAAACACCTCTTGTTGCTAAGCAGGTGCAGATCTGAAATCAGAATAGAGCACTTGGGATACAAAGAAAGCAAATCCACCTCCTCAGATTTAAAGACAATATTGCCTTGGTAACAGGTAACACATGTGAAGTACGTGGTTAATTACGGCTTCCAGTTATAACAGCGACAAAACAGAAATGAAAAGGAGAAGCACTGTACCAAAATATAGACAGCCCTTAATAGTCAGGTAGCTTAAAACACTCTCATATACACCATGAAGCAATTGATGAGACAACTGTGCAGGTCAGATGGAAACAATGAACAGAAGTCTGGAAAACTTGGTTAACCTGAGTGCTCTCAATAGCACAAGAAATGACTCTGAGAGCTCCTGCCCTGCTCACTGCTGAGTGAGGAGTGAGGGGATGAGAAGATGAAATTATCTGAAGCTGTTTTAAAGGAAGAGTGCAACTGCATCCGCAGTTTTGAAAATCTCCACTGCCATTAGGTACAAGGCTCACACAAAGCTGAAATGGACACAGGTGCTGTTGCCAAACACCTTTTGTCCTTCCTTCTTTCCTTCCCCACCAAGTGACTCTGACCTCACCTGCCCCTTTCAGAAAAAGCATGAGATGTGAGCACATGATGGAGCTGGGAGAACTGAGAGTCCTTTTAGTACAACAAGCAACCACTTCGACAGCAAGAAATGGAATATGAAAACAATCACATAAAAAGCAGGAGGTGAAACAGACCCAGTTTACACAGTGGAACACACAGCTCACTAAAACTAAAGGCTGAAGAAGAGGCCAGTGAGAAATACCTAAGTGTTAAAATCTGAATAATACTGCAATAAAAGCGTTTGAAAATCTAAAAGCATGCATAACCTAAAGAAAGGAAGAATATCTGTCTCTACTGGTTGCATTGATGGATATTAGGCTCCCATTATATTCACAGCAGACAGATTTCTGACTCTCAATTAATTAACAAGTAAGTCACTTCTTAAAGCTTCCTCAGACTGAAGAGGAAGCTTTGAAATAGAAAATATTTCCATTTATGATACACAACATCTACCCCAAACCAGATGAGGTGGATTAATCTTTTTAAGAAGCTTTTCATTACAGAAAATGATGCACTCCCCTGTTTAGGGATGTTTCTGTTTGGATATTGAGTTGACACTTGGGACCAGTGGCACACAGCTATGGACTGAAGGGATTTTCTTGTCTGTCAAGGACATTCAGCACCAAGAACAGCACAGTCACTTGACACATGCCCACAACTAAGTGTTCTAACCCAGCTTGGGGGAAGGCCACGAAGGTCAAAGGAAAGCAGGCTCACCGTATCTAAAGTCGAGCTGCTTTTGTTCTGGTACATTCAATTACATGCCTTAATTCTTGCAGATTTTGACTCAGTGCTTTTGTTACTCCCCAGAAGGGATGATGAGTACTTGCCAGAGCCTCAGAAATCTGCTCAGAATTCTTCAGTTTTTTGCAGAGGTCTCTGGTAGCCTGTGATAGAAGGCATGACCCATAACTCTGGGGTTAAGCTGAAGTTGACCCAGTAGCCCACAGATGAAAGAGGATCAATCTATCCAGCCACATGTCTTTTAAGACAGCCAGCAGGTTTTGGATATTTCCAGAGCCACAGTGATAAAATATCAGCCATATTCTCGTACTCTGAACTATTTATATAACTCTACAGCAGAGCTTTTCAGAAGATGCAGAAATCTAGTTATTGATCACTTGTAATGCTTAATTCAATTCTGAGAGGAAATGGCCTACATTTCACGGATACATTTCATTAAAAGACTATTTACTCATTTTGCATTTTGTAAATGCTTTAGCAGAGAGATATCACTGCCAGCTCACAGGATAGTATGATGAATTGGAAGATTTGTTACCAGTCTCCAACAAAATGTGAGGAAAATTATAGTATTGCACCATGATTTCCTAAAGTAATTAATAGAATCACAGAAAAATGAAGAAAGAATGGTCCCAGAAAGGTCATCTAGTGTATCTCCTTGCATAAAGGAAGGCTCAAATAATCTTACATTGCAACAGATAAATATTTGTCTAATTAAAGATCTCTAATGACACTTTACAGACCACCTCAGAAAAATGTGCATCATTAGACAGTTTGCAGATATTTTTTTTTATTATCTAATCTGAATCTTGTTTGCTGCAGTTGATGCTCCTTGCAATCTGCCCTATTACCTGGAATACAGAAAACAGCTTAGACCCTTCTATCCTACAAGATCCTTAAAGTTTTCTGAAGCTGTGTATTCCTCCATCCTTTAAGCTCTGGTTTGCATCAATCAGTCATTGTCCATCTTGTTCCTGAGGCTCTGATCTCTGCTGCTGCTGGTCTGCATCCTGCTCCAAGTGCAGTACCCAAAATCAAACAGCAGGTATGGAGCCAAGCTTTTACCAGGGCAATCACTTGTACCTGTAAGAGTTAACTGCAATCTTGCACAGCAAAGCCTTGGCTTGCTCAGTTCATGACCCAACATGACTCCTACCCCTGTCTTTGGAGGAGAGTTGTCCCCCATTTTGAAGTGAACTTTTGCTAAGATCTCCGAGTGCATTAATACAGCTGGGCTTGCCCTCCATTAAGCACAGCTCCAGCATTTCCCTGCCTGCCTTGTGAGAATGCCCAGAAAACAGGCTGGCCTCAGCAAAGCCCTGTCAGTCTCTAACACCTACAGCTTCTTACCTGTCCACAAAAGAAGCTGCTCGGTTGTAAAAGAAAATTAGCCTCATTCAATGTGATGTGCTCTCAGCAAACCCACACCAGCAGTTATGTATTTCTCTGCAGTGTTAGAGTTACTTCAGAGTACTTTAATTATTTCTTTCCCTTTTTTTTTTTTGACAGCTGAGCCTGAGCTGCATCATTTCTGAAGACAGACACTGCATTTGTTTTTTTGTCTGTTTTCGAGTCTGTTTTCATCCACCTACTGCTAGCTTGTTAGAGCTGATGACTAATGGCTCCACATCACTACAGACCATTTTTCTGCTGTCCTTGATAGAAGTTAAACAGCCCCATCAGATCCAAGAAGTTCTAGTATATTTAATCTATTAAACTCCTTTTGCCTGTCCCCCTCCCTCTTTTTCCCCAAGATTGCATCTGCCAAATGATGGAGTTCAAAGTAACACACTTTTTTTTTGCCTGACCTTTCCAAATAAGATTTATCTCTTTTCTATCAATATTTCAGCATATTTCATCAAGGATCTACTACAGTAAGTCAAATACTTGGTAAGTACTAAAAATTCTGGGGATAGATGTTGTGCAGGCTGCTAAATCAGATATTCAGACACTAACACAGGACGTGCTCGAGCAGATGTAGAATGGAAAGGGAGAAGCTGAAAAGGTTTGGAAATAAAAAAAAAAATACATCTTTAACTACAAGCAAGAAGAAAACCTGCATGAAGTTTCAGATACATCTGAGCACCACAGAATGGAGCCTTCACAGACACACTAACATGCAGTCAAGGCCACACAGTCATTCAAATTTCTGATTTTGCTTCAATTTTCTAGGCAAGCCCTCTTTCAAACTCTGCACTGGAGATTTTTGAAATTATTTATAATTAATAACTGCCTATTTAATAGTTTTAGTATGGAGATTGTTAGTAAAAATAAATTTGCTTTTAACTTCTAGCCTTCATTCACAAAAGCAAAAATAAGTATTTTATTCATATACCTATGTTTTTAAGCTTAGCCTGAATAATGCTTAAGATCCTGACCTACACTTCACAGATTCACACAGGATTAAGATCCTTTTGTTGCCACACAAGCCTTCTATATTTTATGACTTTTCCTATTTTAATAGTGTAGCTGTATAAAGTGCCTCGGGACTTTGTAGAAAAACTCTATCAACATTCATGCTATTAAAAGCATTATGAGTTACTGTAAAATTTATTTACATTGCTATTATCTCTCTTTAAGAGTTTAAATTAATCACATTCCCATGTTCAGAGTTAGTTCTGAGGAGCATCAGACCTAGAAAGTTGTGATAGATCAAGCAGAAGGCTGTGGCAGCCAGGACTCAGGCATTAATAAATAGAACAGGGTGAGTTGGAAGGGACATTTAAAAGGCATCCAGTCCCACCCCCTGCCATGGGCAGGGACACCTTCTACCATCCCAGGTCACTCCAAGCCCCATCCAACCTGGCCTTGGACTTTTCCCGGGATGGAGCAGCCCCAGTCTCCCTGGGAAACCTGTTCCAGTGTTTCACCATTGTAAAAAATTCATTTCTACCTAATCTGAAATTACTCTCCTTCTCCTTATAGCCATTCCTGTTGTCCTATAGCAAGACCCTTTTTTTGCCTCCTCTTTCCTTAAAGGGAGAGAAGAGCAGTGGCAGCCCCCTGTTCAGAGAGAAGTGCTCATGGGTCTGTGCAGAGGTGTGTCCATGACCTTTGTCCCTTTCGTAACCTGTACCCCAAAGTATTCTGGCATGTAAAGTCTCAAAAATCTACTACCATCTACGTGTTCTGGTTCTGCTGCAATTTGGCCTCTGGGGGAAAAAATAAAAAAGTCAAGGGATTTTATGCAAAATATATTACTGCCATCAAGCGGGAGTGTAATGGGAAACATCCCCCTTCACAAAACCCACCAGCGCCACAGGAACCAGCATCAGCTTCCCCAGCAAATTACTCTGCATGTTACAAGGAGGTCCAAAAGTCTTTGCTTTTTTCCCTCTGACCTTACAGAGAGGGAAACCTAAATGAAAAGTTTTTCCAGACTTCATATGGATGGTGTCATAGCAGCTATGAGGAAGGAAGGTTTTGTGAAGAAAATAAACTTGCAAGATTGGAGATCACGTCCTGACAAATGTGTAGGGAGGGGAACTGCCTACAGTTCATGAAACATTGGCACACGTATATCAAAGAGGAAGTTAATTCCATAAATACATTCTAAAGTCACTGCATCTGAACACTTAATTTACTTCTATGCTCAGCCACAATTTATTTATAATCTTTATAAATATGAGGCATTGGGGAAAGCGGGTCAACATAAATTATTATTCAATCTATAACCACATCAAAAAGTAGATTAACATAGATTCTCGGCTTTAGATGTCTTTGACATTAGTTACCTCAGCAATTCGATGGCCATGTATTTGTGGGCTATCAACTGTTCTCCCTGAATTTTTTAATTTTAAAAATAAATATAATTGACAGGAGCTTAACAGAGGAAAGCATCTCCTTTATAATAGAAGCACAAGCAAGGGGGATGGAGTTGTTAAAGCCAGCTTTAATTTGTTTGATATCTGGAATCAAAGAAACAAAGCATAGCCTACAATGCATGGCTGTTTCTGTTACAGTAGCAAAGCTGTGCTTTTCTATTTGGAAAGGTAATTGTGATATGGTTGCTTGCAAGATTTAAAGTCTATTCTCTGCCAAAAGGCCCAATGTTCCTTCCACTGAAGTCAAAGGCAAAACTAAAAAAAAAGCTGCCATTTTTTCTATATAGTCTCTTTATCCATGGCACCAGAGATGAAACAAACAAGAAAAACACCCCACCTTTTCAATATTTGGCGCTATGAAGTATTTTCCAACACTAAACATTACCCAGCCATTTTCAGTTGCTGCATTTCTAAGGCTCAGTCTTTATTCTGTATGTGAAATAATCTCACCTTAAAACCTGCACCAGAAACAGCCTCTACTGACACACTGCTCCCAAGGGCTTTTGTTCCAGGGGGAAAGCTGCTAACCACAAACCCAAACTGATTAATCCAACACTCTCCCCTGATCTGAGCATGCAACTATTGCTCCATGTTTCACAGCAAAAGGCGAAGCTGAAACCATGTCAGGAAGATGTTTTCATTATGTCAGCTCTTGCAGTAATGTGTTTTTCCGGCCAGCAGAAGCCAAGGGAGATAACTTCTTTTCAGGGATACCAGACCAGCATGTGGAATTACCTCTCCCCTTGGTGCAGCCTTCTCTTTGCATGTGTTTGGCCAATTTTCCTGCCTTTTAAGTAATCTGCAATTGGAGATTAAGATCAACAAATTTCCAAGTCTTAAGCCCATTTGTCTCCTGCACATTCAGTTCATAATTGTGCAAGGGGTTTCACACACCCAGAACCCTTGCCTGCTGTTTTCAACCATTTCATTCAGGATAATAAAAGTTTTTACTTCTTCCTATAAACCTTGAATGTAAAGAAACATTGGAAGATGAGAGTCAGAACTTTGACTTGCCATCCTTCCCTTCAGCAGATGATTTATATTCAGGGAGTTCATACATTTTTAATAATATAGTTCAAATGTTAGTCGGAAAGCAGAACAGGATTTTCCCTTTCTCTTAAGCTTTTTCCGTTGTATATTTTGTCTCGTTTTCAGGAGACAGGGGTTTGCAGAGAAATGTGAAATCTCCTTGCATTGAATTGTATGTGAAGAAATCATTTCTGGAGTCCATTCCACAAACCCCTTAAACCCAGGATTTTTCCCAAATAGAGAAGATGAAGTTTATTTTTATACTAATGAGTGGCTAATCCTCAAAGAAGGGAGATATGGTCTGGATGGATTTCCTGAAGTCATGAATTATATTTCAGCAACTTGATCTGAAAATTACAGATAGGTCTCCAAGCACTAGTTTTCTTGGGGGAATACAGACTAGAGACAACTTTCATATCCACTGAAACACAACTTTCTTGACCTTCTGCTCTTTGTTTTAAACTTCTGTATGCAAAAAGTACAAAATAAGAAAAAAACTGTGAGCTTCTCACAAAGGCAGGGACAATGAGGACAAAAATCTAGTACTGAAGCAAAAACCCAGTCTCTGCAGCCACTGCAATGTTCAGTGGGATTGTGCTGGCCTTGAGAAAGCCATTTCATGAGGAAATGTGAAATGTTCTGAGGCACAAAAGTGTATCATAAGATGTCTATCTTTTGCTGCTGCTGGAAGAGGCATTTCACTTCCCCAACATCAAAGGATTGTTTCACAATCAATTCCCATTTCTCCATATTTTCCTCCTTTTTGCTGCCAACAAAGCCCTGCTATCATATTTTCAGAGCTTGCTTTGAGAACACAAGTTCCTTATGGGCCAGACTTTTTAAACAAGGAGGAAGATGGCAGAGAAAAGCAGCACTGCTTAAAGCATGGGATGCTACAGAAGGAAATGCACAAGAATTCATCTTCAGCTAGTGGAGGAAAAAAAAAACCTTTCTTTCATTACTAAAAAATTCCTGCATGAAATCCCTGATTACTGTTGCACGGGGCATCATTCTAAAAAGTTAAAGTAACCTCTCTTTACTTGAAAAAGAATTGGCAGCTCAACAAATATTTTGAATAACAACATGCCCACTTAATTCTTTTCTGCGTGACTTCTGGCCAATTATTCCATTCTGTCTTTCCTGCTGGCCCACCCAGAGTAAGAGGGAATCCCTCCACAAGATTTTTCACCTGCCGGAGAGACTTTCATGAGGATTCTTCAGAACAACAGAATCCATTTTCAGAACAGATTTTGGACAAGAACCTAGACCCTTTTTGGTGCTTGATCTCGTCTGTATCCATGACTAAAATACTCCACCATCAATTACAAACCCAACACTTCAATAAGAACACTTAACCATTAATTAATTACTGATATATAAATACTGTCCTTTCAGCACTGGAGAGAGAATACAAGTACAGAAGCACAAAGATAAATCACACAGCTGACTCGGTAACTTAGGTAAAAATAGAGGATATTTGTGTTCTGCTGATAAACTCCCTGAAATGAACTTTTAAGGTGTTTAAGCTTATGAAATTTATGACATCAAAGGCAAAGTATAACAACTCCGAGGAAAGTAAATAAGAGGAACTGACAACGCTTTTTTACAATTCATATTAATTCTAGATAGCACAAAACCAGATTCATTATGGAGGCTCAGAGAACAAATAGATATAGATGTCTGTAAGAAGGAATCTTTCCCAGGATGCCTAAACAGACAGGCCACTGAATAAAAATACAAAGCAAGAGGTGTGATACACATTCTGTACTGAAATCCATTACAGTTGCATATATATTTCAGTGACAGACAAAAAAAAAGACAGAATGGGGAAAAGCACAAACCTACAAATCATGTAGGTATTATTGAATTAGTCTGAGAATTCAAAGTGGGGAAAATGAAGTAAAAAAAAAAACCCAAAACCCTCTTGTTTTGTCCTTGCAGTATCACCACAGTCCATAAGGGACAGCAAATAGACCAAAATCACCAACAACAACCCCACCCCCCCCACCCCCTAAAAATAAAACCAGAACAAAGCTATTTGATTATTTAAGCACAGAGACCTGATCCTGGATGTTTTTTTTTCAAGTAAAGCTTCTGCTGTGACATGTGGCTCTTCTGCAACAGCCTGATCTCTTTATGGCTCAGCTGCAGCCCCATACACCAGCCCTGGAGAGGGAGGACTCACTGCCTCACTGGCAGGAACAGCCCCCAAAAACACGATACAATCACAATCCCAAGAAACATTGCTCTTCAGAGACACACTTTTCCCTTCACTTCTACCTTCTGTGGCTGGAAACCATAACTTGTTGTTGCCTTGCATTGGAAGAATTAATTTCCTTCTTGGCACAGAACCAGTTGTTCTGTCCAGAAGAAGGGGAGATGGATTCCTCCCATGCCCTTTACTGAGTACAGCCACCAACTTACCCTGAGTCTGGATCTAAGGAAGTCAGAGGATCTACAAACACAGGTTAAAAGTAACCTGCAAGGGCATTCTTTTTCCTCCTCCAAGTTTTCTGCACTGCAATCACAGCCCCATTTTTTTTTAAGAGTTAGAAATTAAATCTAATACCAGTGCATCTGCACTGTTCTCACCATCTCGTTTGACAGATGTGTGTGAAGCAAAGGGAGAAGAAGGAAACAAATGCAACATGCATATTTTAAAAGTCACTATTTGTTTAACTTTTGATCAGAGTTCCTAATTTTTAGAATTAATCCTATATGCATATACATCTAAATGCCAAGTGAGAGTTGTGACTTAGCAGTGTCCATTCTTCATCTCAGAAATCATGGATAAATGCACACAGCTTTAATTCCAGCTATTTCCACCCTTACTGCCACCCATCCACTGAGTTCCCACAACAGCATTCAGCCAGACAATGGGAAATAGTAATCTAAGTGTCTAACATGGTTTAAATAAAGTCTCACAAACNAAAAAAAAAAAAAGGAGGGGTGGGGGCAGGGTGCAGGGAAAGAAAGAGAGGACAACAGCTTCTCAAGGTTTTGGTGAAACCAGGAATACCACCTGAATTTCCAGCCCTCCAGTCTGTACTTCTGAACTGTATTTCAGCTTTGCCACACAGCCTACCTGAGGCATAGTAACCCAGAATTTCTTCAAACTAAGCCTGGACCTAAGGATGAAGTGATGAAGTCTTATATAATATGATTCAACTTCAATAAGCTTCTGGTTAATGGCTCAACAATGAGCAGCACAAGTCAAGCCTCTGTTTTATGCTATGAGTTATATACTCCTGATCATACAAGGACAATTCTACACATTTTTCTTGTGGCAAAACTGTTTGGCATATTTGGTGTTTTAATATCACTTTAATGTCCTGGTGAGAACAAGAAATTCTATAGGTATAATAGAGCACCTCATTCTCTCTCAAATCTCTCCTTCCTCCTAGATTTCTTGCTTTCTACAGCATAACTCCTCTGATGCTGTTCCTGGATATCTGTGTGAACCTATCTCATATGAGAAACACAAGAACAGAAAAAGACTAGATGCTGTTAGTAAGAGATGAGGCTCTGATTTCAGACTTGCTTTCAATTTTAATAGAGATTTGGCCCCACTCCATGTGTTTTAACCACTAAGAACTGTATCTTCCCATTAACATGCACAACAACTTTCAATGAACATGTAATGGCCAATATGGTACCCAGCTACAAGACTTCTCAGTATTACATTGCATACGTGACTGTTCATTGCTAATGCAATCCATCTGGGTCCTGGGAGGCAGATGTAACTGAAAACAATTGTCTACTGCTTTTATTTGAACTGATTTCAAATGAATTTGTGCATGTGGCAGTGGCAGGTCATGTCAAAAGGGACCTTGACAGAAGAATAAATGCTGCACCTATAAACAGACTTTGATCCACAGCAGAGAAAACATCTCCAACAATTTCTTAGTGCAATGACAGTGAAATAATGAGAATGAAATCCAGACTGAGCATCATTCAGTATGTTGTTTAACTCCAAGTACTTAAACAGTTGCTTGTGAACCAATTTATTCATTATCTATTATGGATAGAGTTGGAAGCAGGGAGATAGGTCTGTAAATAATAAGCTGAGTGGGTTTGCTTTCTCTCTCTCTTATATGGCAGAATAACATTTGCTTTCTACTACTCTGATGGAGAAGTTCCAAGATGCAGTGATAAATTGAGCATATAGGTGATAGGGCCCTGGTATTACATGAGCAGCCAGTTTAAAAATTTTTGGAGATACCCCAGCAACACATCCCATCAGAACCTGCTGCTGCCATTTCTACATTTGCATAAGCCAGGCTGTCTCACAAACTGCTGCTCCTGTTCCTACAGTTTTCCCAAGCCAAACTCCTTCAATCTGTGCAGTTTTGAAGGCCAAACCCCTTCAATCTGTTGATGCTGTTTCCAAGTGTGGCTGATGCTCCAGCAGTTGCCCAAGCCAAGCTCTGGAGTAGTCTTTTGCTGTTTATTCTTAGCTTGCTCAGCTCTGCTCTTGGCCAGCTTTAGACACCTAACAAGAACCCTAAATCATAAGCCTACTCACCTCACACTCCTCTCTAGTCAAACAGAAAGGAAGGGCCAGCCCTAAAGGTTTATTCAAATCTCAAGTGGAACTAGTGAGGTACACAAAGGAGCAGGTATTAATCAGATCCCAGGCTCTCCACTAGGCTCCACAAAGGATTGTCTCTTTCCTATTGAACCCATAATCCAAATGGAGAAATAATTCTCATAAGTTGCATTTATAATAATCCATTTACATAATACTTTTACTACTTTTGACATTCCAGTTGTGTCTGTACCATGGGAGGGTGAGAGCGCTGTGGCCCAGTGTTCCCCACAACCCCTACTGTATCCCACGGGCAGGTAGGGGTACCATACACCCCCTGAGCATTCCACACTAACATCTATTCCCTAGCAACGCTTCCACAAGCTTCATTATCCTCATCCAGTGGGTTTGTTTCCTTTCTGACTTGCCCCTATAGAAACAGCAAAGGGAGTACCCTAAAAGAAGCCTTCCAGCAGCCCTTTTTCCTTCATAGTTAAGCAAGACACGGGACAAGGAAGGGAAATGTGTGTTGTGCCTGAGCTGGGATGATTTTACAGTGGTTCCTCTGTTTCCCTTGCCAGTTCTAGATTTAAAGCTTCTCCAGGCCTAGTGCCTGTGACAGCCATGCCTCCTGCCTTGAACTACCACAGGCCTAGTCTGCAGAAAGTTACATCTGCTAACATAAATCATGCAGAAACAGGCAAATCTCCCTCAGCCAGGACTATGTTTTATAATTGCAAAGGCGTCAAATGAACGAGCCACAGTGATCAAACTGAGTGCCCCTGTCCTGTTCTGCTGCACCTCAGCATCTGGGGGAGAGGGGCACATGGGTCAGCCACAAAAATTAGACATTTTCCCCCTCCATCTTTACTTGCTGGATTCTACATGTAAAATTATTTCATTCTGCATCTTGATGAGCACATGTCACAGTTGAGCAAGGAGTTACAGCAGGCCATATATCCCCCACCAGCATGTTCCCATTTCTGTCTGCAGAGTGTTTTTATTACAGCTGCTGCTTGTTACCCTCAGAGATGAGCTCTGGGGCTGCTGCTGATTTCACAAGGCTACACAATCAATGTAAACACCTAGAAACTTAAAAGAGGTTATAATTAAAAAGGAATATGTCGATTCATGATGGTCTGCTGAAGCATTGGTTACACAGCTTGAAAATAATACAAGTAAATTGGCATAGAATCAAACTAAAAATATTCCACCTGAAGTACTGTTGAGGCTAACAGCAGGTATGGCTTTAATAGAGCCAGACTCTGTGCTTGTTTTGAAATATATCTCCTATTGCCATCCTTTGTTTTAAGTGTCAAAAACATATGTAGGAACTCAGCAAAGAAGGCTCTTGGCCTTGAACTAATATTTTTTTCTTTCTTCATTCTCTTCCCCACCCCCCCCGCCCCCTTAAAATACAATACTGCTACAGATGTGAGAAAACAACAGCATTTTTTTGTTGTACATGTTTAATTTTTTTTTAATCAAACCACCAGACCTAGCATTTATCTTCACAAAGCTTTAGAAACAATAGTCAGTAACAATCAAACGTTATTGTACAGCCTATGAATACTAAAGACAGCAAATAACATTTACTTTGCTTCATGTTTGAGGTTTTTTTCCTAAAAAGATGTTCTTTGAAAGGTTGCAATCATCTACCAGGCTGTAACAATTGACTGGTTCTGTAACTTTATCTGTCACATCCTCTAAGGTACATTTGGGAACCACGTCTGCAACTCTTTATCTTCTAAATCTGTCATCAGGTGAAAAGAATGACTTCTTAGAAATCTGTTTTTCTTAAATCTGGCTTGCTCTGCTGTACCCATTTTCCAAGTGCATACCCAAGTCTTAAAATAATAAAAAAATATATAAATACAAAAAATTTCTACTGGAATAAAAAGCTTCTCCAAGTTTTCTTCAGATTCCAGTACACCATTCAAGTAATATATTGAATTTTCTGTATGAATAAGTATATCCTGATACAACATTTAATAAATATTCATTTTTATTCATGAAGAACATGTTTAATCCCCTGAAGACTAAATGCACTGTGTAACAGAGAAACCAGAGCTGATCCTAAGGCATGCAGCACATTAACCTGTACCCACATTCTGAACAGTTAATACTCAGAAAAGCAGCGACTGCTCCTAAGGACTGGAGTAGTTTGATGCAAATGCAAAATACATATGTAAAAACACTGCTAGTATAACTGCAAATTAATTTATGTTGGGAGGATCAGAATGCTAAACACCTTTATTGGTGACAAATGATGTTTTTTCTATTCTCTGAGAGTGTATTATATGTCTCTTGTCAAGTTGTTGCTGAGATACCACGTTATCCAAGCACTTATATTGTGATTTATAAAAGAAAAAAAAAAGACTACTGCATATATTATCAAGGATTGTCTACCCACTGCTTTGCAACTTGCACCTATTGTTTACTAGCACAAGCAGGTACTGGGGCTGCCAACATTTCATATTTACCCCTAGAGTTAGTAACTCAGTAACAACTGCCTGGTTTAATTATGCATAAGAGTTGAGTAACTTCAGTACATGCAGTTTCACTTATTCAAATAATGGGGGGTTTTTAGAAGAAAAACCCAAATTGCATCCCTTTAAAGTGCTCAGAAAGTTAATTAGTACAACAACACTAGAATAGAGATCACACAGCCTCATTAAAGGAGAATATTTTGATCAAAAAAACAACCTCCACAAGCTAACAACCATGAAGTTATAAGTAGCAAACTGTCAGCCAAGATACCAAAATCAGAAACTTAAACCATCAAACCAAAACGGAAAACCATCACCAAAGCTTTCCAAGACCCTACTTTGTTCTTTTTAAATTCAAACAAGCGTACTAGATGGAAAATACCCCTAAAACCAACCAAATATATGATCCATTTTGCATCAGTCTCAGGAGCAGCAGTCATCACACTTATTCTAGAGGTGAAACTTGCCACATTTATCACATAGACCTCTGTCCACTATGTTTCCTATCAATTGAGTTGTAAAGCATGTGAAATTTAACCTACACAGGTAATGAACATTACGTGTGTCTTAAAAAAAGGACAAAGGCATTCTCTCACCAGCATCAGTAGCACATTTGCACATATTCACTGCTTAAAATTAAACAAGAAGGCAGTTCATAATCTTTAGGAACAAAAATATCTTAAAAGAAGAAAATAAACCTGGCAGAGAAAGTACCTGAGCAATACAATCTGCTAACAAGTGATCTTAGTGCCTTGGGCAGTCTTGAACAAGAAGAGCTGAACTGCTGACTAACCACGATCAATAATACATCTACAAAGACATGGTAGATCTTTAAAATCCATAGTGCTTATTTGAATGGGGTTTTAGGGTCATGAAAAGCAACATGACCCAAATTGTATTTACTTCTGTCTGAATTAATCTGAAAATTACTCCAATACATACAGACTTCATTTTTACTGTTTTGAGCCATTAAGTGGGATATTGTAAAAATCACATTAGATAATTGTGTCTTTTGTTGTTATTATACACACCCTATGTTTTTAGGGCTCTTTGTGGGTGTTTTTCATTTTATACTACTGGAGAGTCAGAATGATTTGTGTTGGAAGGGGCCTTTAGAGGTCATGTATGCAACAAGCAGGGACATCTTCCACTACAGCAGGTTGCTCAGAGACCCATCCAACCCAGCTTTGAATGTTTCCAGGGATGGGACAGCCACAGCTTCTCTGGGCAACCTGTGTCAGTGCCTCACCACCCTCATTCTAAAGAATTTCTTCATGTCTGGGCTGAAAGTGTACCCTGACAGCTCAGGTGCAGCTTTTCATCTTACAGTACCCAGAGGTCATTCCCTGTGAGGCTTCTCTCAATCCCTTCATCCCCCATCCTATATGGATACCAGGGTGCAGTATCCATATAGGTGACCCAGGTGCAGCACCTTGCCTTGGTAAACTTGGACCTTCCTAAACTTCATGAGTTTCCCTTGTCCATGGGCATGGTTACTCCATCACAGCCATCCCCGAGATCAGCCAGGTGAGGCTTGCCCTTGGTGGAGCTGTGCTGGCTGTGTCCCTTCGTGCTGCCTGTCCTCCATGTGCCTCAGCATAGCTCCCAGGAACACATCCATCAAAAATCACTCCCTTTTGCTGAAGTTTTTTGTCACCATAAAATGACACGGCTTGAATGTTTTCAAACTCAAATCGCTGAAATGAGGAGTGTCATGCGATTCTAAAGGCCTGGTAGCAACTCCTGCTCATCCCCTTGCTCAAGGGCTATTACACTGTAGTCCTTCAAAAAGACAGCAGAGGAGATGAGTCTAAAATGACTGTGTCTAAATAAAAGAGGAGTTTTGACAGAGTTAAACTCCTTTTAATACACCTGAAAAGTCACGCATCTCTCAAGTCCTAAGTATTCTCTGCTATCATTCACTCCAACAGGAGGCATTAGGACTTAGCAGGATCCAGCTTATAGTTCTAACAGCAAGAGGCATATCAAGAGCATATCACTCTCCATCACCAGGATTTTGAAATGCTGAGCATTTTTTAATACAGCACCCCAGGTGTTTGCTGCTTAAAACATACTCTACATGAGCATCTGCAGATGGCATGTCAACGGGGAGCCATCGAGATTCAAAAGCACTAACATTCTCTTTGGGACCCCTCACTGGGGCCTTAAAAAAAAATAACACCCATCACAACAAACACAACAACAGGAGGGAGGGAGGGGGGGAAAAAAATCAAACAGAAAGAAAAATCCCAATATGACATGTTCTCATGTCCAGCAAATGCACAACCTGGCCCTGCAGTCCTTGTTAAAGTAAATCACCCCAATGAAAACAGACAAGAGAGGAGATTCAGGCAGCGTGCTGCACAGGTAATGCTCGCCCTGGATAACTCAATCATGAATAATTCAGTCTAAGCTAAGCTCAAGTAAGACCATTACTAACTGTTTTCATGTATGAAGGATTGATTTTCTTTCACACTGAAAAGGAGGCTCAGGTTGAAGTGCTCCTAAAATGAAGACACAGCACATGCTGGCTTTTTGATCAAAGGTTGGTGCAGGTGCCGTACCTGCTCTGCCTCATACCACACTGGAAGGGTGGGGATGTGAATCTTCTCCATTGCAGGGTTGCACACTTGTGTAATATACAACAAAATCAGCTAAGCATGGTCTAAGAAGGAACGGAAGCAGCAAAGAACAATTATACAATTGTTTCTGCTCCTGTAACATTTAGAGGCTCTAATTCCAGACAGAGGTTGGCTAGCCTACAAACAGCACTGATATGACCAAAAGTATCAAATAATCAATAATTGTTAGTGATTTATACACAGGTTGCACGGCCAGGAGGCACACGATGAATAAATGGCACAAAAATCAAGATTTCTGTGTGAGCTGAACACAAATTCTGTTTGACAGACATATGTAAAGCACTGCCTACAGAAAGGTTTATATTCAGAGATTCACAAGAACACACACGGAACTAGTGTATAGATTGTGTTGTCTTTCTGATATAAAGAAACACAACTACTTTAAGGAAAGCTGGGTTTGTCAGTTCTAGATAAGGGTCTTCTTGCTATAACAAGAAAGTAAGCATCAACAGCAGATTTTGATTCTCATTTGTCACTCAAAAACACTTAGGAAGAAAAACAGCTCAAAGAATATGAAAGATTAAAATAAATTAGGTGCTCATTTTCCATGATAACTTAACACAGCCATTTAATAGGATGAAAACATTTCAAATCTAGGACTATTACACTCTACTGTGACACTCTAGACAGTAAAAGACATCCTACCCACAGGCATCATCACCACTTAATTTAATAACAATCTAAAATTAAGAGCAATTGACTCTCCAAATACTTGAAAAGATTATGAGAATGAACCATGATGGAAGAAATCACTTACTTGAAAGCTGTTTTAAAATTCTTTACATTATTACAGTTCGCTTTCAAGAGTTACTTGGTGAAAGATTATCCATGAAGTAATTTTTTATATTTGCAGCTGTCCTGTGGCCACATATTCCTTTTAAAAAGTAATGAAAGCAAGCTATAACTACTTTTTGCCACTGCTTATAAAATTTTGAATTCTTGCATGTTAAAATGAGTAACATTTTAAAAGCAGATTAAGATGAACCTGAAATAATTAGATAGTGAACAACAACTGTTGTGAATTAAATTAATTATGCCCTTTAGCCAGCTGTTTTACACAGGATAGTCCCCACCACAGAGAACCACCAGCTTATGAGAACTGTCTCCCCTAATTTCAGCACTATGATTGAGATATGCCATAAAGACTGGATGTGGTTTATCTATTTATGTAAACACCTAACTGCATGAGAAGTTAATGAGAAGTCTAAAGCAAGCACTCAGATTTTTAAGAGGAAAAACGGTGCTGTCTCACCAGCTTGTTTCTCACCTTGTTAATGATAGTGAAAACCCAATTTTGCTAAGCATGAAGAAACCAAGTTTGATTCAGTCCTAATAACAGATAACTTGCAGAATAAAGAAACCAGCTGAGAGATTCCTGTAAGCTTCAATAGGCTTTGGATCAAGCACATGACAATTTTGCTTTTGTTTTTCTAATTAAACGTGATTATACCAACCCTCCTACACTGAGCAAACTGTTGGAATGTAGATATGACCTGCAGCATTATTTAACCTGCTGGGATGGTGTTATTTCACAATTTAAAATTACACAGTTTGGCAACAGAGGTGGACTACCTACCTGAGTGCACATTGAAAAAGTACTTTTTGTGTTGCAGATCATTCAAGCTGAATATGCACAGAAATATTTCAGTAAACTTTGACAGTTCAAATTCATCTTAATAGTTGTAAAGGAAAAAGAATGGGTAACATGTCATTTCTCAGTCTCTTTCTCATATTTTTCCTCCTATTTCACTATGGGAAACAAACAAATAATAAATCATAGCCGGCAAGAACAAATTTTCGACATTTCTTTTGTACCTTACACATAGTTACAGCTTTTCTATGTGTTGGGGACTTTTTTTATGAATGGAAATATATTTAATACAAAGTACTGGAAAACTTACATTTCATTTTTATTCTATTGCAGGCATAACTGTGATGGTGTGAAACAGGTAATTAGGTAATGTATACTAGGCAGCACACTAAAATACACTTAATTACAATCAGCCAGTACCTGTCTTCTTTTTGGCTGCTATAACAGCAGCTATGCTGTCCTGTCTGTACTCTGGGCAAAAACTTTACATCAAAAGCTCCTTAACAAAACTAGATATTATAACATCACTTATTTGATGTGAATATAATATGTATATTTGCATGTTAATTCAGTGACAAGTTTTTTGGCTCTGAACTGAATAGGATCTATGAGTAGGTTTTCATGCACATATTGTAACATTTCTTTATTTCTATATAGACCATTTCTTGATTTTAAAAAAAAATCAAAATATGAGAATTTTAGTTTTGGAGGGTTACCCCTCCAATTTTAACATTGTAATCCAGCTTCTCTGCTGCTGAAAGGGGCAGGTCTTGTTCCCCACCACCTTCCTTCCATGCTCACCCCACACCTTGCCCAGCACTGGCATCATTTGGGTTTCTCAATTCCACTCACAAATCCAGCATAAAATTTTCCATCTTTTTTTAAGGGCTTCTTTTTTTTTTTTTTTCCTTTGGCCTAGTAAGTTGAGCTGGCTTAAGGATAGGTAGAGATAAAAGCTACAGCTGACACCAGCTGTGCTGATAAGCCCAGAGAGCAAGGGTGGAAGAATGAGGACAGAGGAGAACATGGAATCTTCCCTTAGCTCAAGCTCATGCAAAAATATCAAAATGTCACCGATAGAAAACCAAGATAAAGAGCATTAAGAAGAATTCCAGCTCAAACCAGACTCAAAGCCAAAGTCATACCCAGGGAGCTTGGGGATACCATCCTGCCCTGGATCTTTTGAGGGTGAAAGTGTCGGGTGACACAGGGTAAAGCTGACCTGCACCCACAGGGGAAGGCACAGGCAGCCCCTGAGCTGCTCTGGCTGCTGCTGCTCCATGGCCATGGAAATGCCAGCAGCCTTAGACAGGTGACAAAATTTAGGATGGGCAGGGGAGTCTGAGACGCCATTTCAAATTGTGAAATTGCATTTCATGCTCTTGATTAGTATTTTTAATTTTAAACCTTAGGTGCATTTTGAAGTTTGCCAAGCAGTACTGTGAACAACTATTTTCAAGGCACATACTGTCTTTTGCTTTCAAAACAAGTTACAATGGATGATGAAAAGCACTAAGGCACTTTTTCAATAAGATGTCTCAAGAAAAGAGATATTTTTAAGCAACAGGAAAGCTTCAATATGATAAATACATGTGCATTTACAAATCCTCCCCTGGAGGACTGAATGATTTAAAGAAATACCTCAAATTTTATTTTGCCTTTCATTTAATAGTTCAACTCTAGCTTAAGACAAGAGTAGAAGCAAACAGCTGTTACTATCTGGTGGCTGCTGGGCAGCCTATGCAAAATGAACCATTAGTTTCAGCCCAGTTCCTGTTAAATAAATTCTCACTTTGTAAAATCACCTCTGCACCCAAACACATCGGTCAGCAACCGCAGCATCTTTGGCGCGTGGGAGCAGTGAAACAAATGTTATTATTGATAAATTAGCTGCTTCTTTCCTGTTAGTGCAGGAATGGGGTTGCTGCTGATGAACTACATTGCAGCTATGCATAGCCTATTCCTAAAGCACTGCTGTTTTGTCTAGGGGCTCCTACTGCCAAGAAACACTCTTTCCCATTATTTCCCAGGGGACCCAGATCTAAGTGTAGTAGAGGATTTCACAATTAGTCTATTTTCTCATGAGATGCAGCCTAAATTTTTCTTCCTCTTAACTCAGTCACATTTTTCCAACTTAAAATCTCTTCTGCTCTACATAATTCTTGCCGCTTCTGTTGCCTGAGTAATAGTAGTTACATTTATAACACCATATTCTCCCCCTGTACATCACCAACCAAAATGTTCTTGGAGTTTTCTTCCAGGTTTTTTGTTTGTTTGGGATTTCTTTTTAGTAGGGTGGGGGTTTGGAGGGGAGGGGGTTGTTTTATCCTAACCTCACATCTCTCTGAGAGCTCTGTGATTCATTTCCTATTTACATTCCTTATCTTCCCAGACCCCACCAGATGACAGGACAGAGGAGGGATGCTGGGCTCCCTGCAGGAGCTATAACCCCACTGCAGGATGGAGTATGGCTTCCACTAAAGGACACCAAACACCAAGCCCAGAGCCAGGACAAGCTCCTAGTTGTGCCAACATGCCAGCCTGTGAGACAAAAGTGCAGCACCAGGAGAAGGAAGGAAGGGAAGAAACAAATTCTCATCATTGCTGTCATGAAACTAGACAAGTCCACTGTTTTGAGGGGAAAACCAGGTCCATGGCATGGCCCATTGTTCCTTATTTTTCTTACACTATTGCTTCATTACAACTGTGTTTCAGTAGTTTCTGAACTCGCTGCATGAACAGGGCTGCACTTTCCACCACGTTCTGTGCTGTGCACCATCTTCAAGCAGCCAAGGCATGAGGAGCCCTCTTGAAACCTCCAAGACCATAACCCCTCCCAATCCATCTCCCTCAGGCACGACACAAAAAAAAAAAATTAGCTCTGACCCTGATCTTAGAGGTGATCTGCACAGGTTTTGCTGAAAATTAAAAGCTTGTTTGAGATCCCTTAGGAAGATAAAAGTACACAGCTTGGTTAAAATGGAATTACTGCAGTATTAAATAGATGTGAGGGAAAGACTACCAATTACTTTCACCTTCATTCAGGACACAGATGTGGAAAAAAAGCAAGGGGTGAGCCCTCAGCTCCCTTCATTTCAGGAGCAGCCTGGAACCTGCCCATTCCTCGTGTACCATCCTCATGGCAGAGGTGCTGACTCATCCTCCATCAACAGGGAGTGAAGGGGAATCATTCCTGCCCTGGCCCTATAAAGCCCAGCATGGCTTGCAGCCCCTGGTAGCATCCCTGCCCTCCCTCTGTACCTTCCTGTATCCCTCTGCACCTTCCTGCTTCCCTGCTCCAGAGTCTGGGCACAAGCCAGCATCCAGGCATCACCTCAGCACCGCACAGGTGCGAAGGAGGTTGGGTGGGATGGGCCTCCAGCTTTCCCCAACAGATCAATCTCATGGGCAGGATGTGCCTCCAAAACACAGAGTCCCTAATTCATCCCCTCTGGAGCTCTCAAAAAACATTGCCTGAAGACTTGACTTTTCCCTGCTTGCCTTGAAGACACTTTGGAACACAGTCAGATCCCATCCGACCCACATCCGGAGTCTCTTCCTTCATTTCACTCAGTTTTGCTTCTTTCCTCCCCTTTTCACTTTTTAAATTTAACCTGACTCGACAATTTACAACATTCTTCACAGCTTTGCACCTTGTGGAGCCCCATCTGTGCATGCAAAATGGTTCCAAATCCAAATGTTAGTGCTCTGGATTGCAGTTTAGCTGCAGGAGTTTGAGGCTTTGTGTTTTGGGGGAAAGGGAAGGGTGCTCTGCCTCCCACAGCAGGGGAAACAAACCTTCTCTGTGCTACTTGTTCTTAACTATGAGGTCTGATGGAAGGAAGGACATCTGCAAGAGGGTAATATAGACAGTGCAGTGGTAAAGGAATGGGAAAATGCTGCTGAAGAAGGAATTAGAACAGCAGCACTTGAGTTCAGCTGTTCGCTGCCGTTAACACAGCACGGGGCCACAACAAGAACCATTCAGACCCTGTCTGGCAATAAATGGGAACCCAGTACCCTTGGTACCACAGGCTGCTGTGGCCACGCTTCCCAGCTCTGTGCCTTTTGTCCCAGGTGAGGGGTTCACCATGGGCCATTCACAGGTGTGGCAGCAGCCCGAAATCTGCTTTATGGTGTCTTTGTAAACCCAAAGTCACCTATAACTCTGAGTCACCTTGTACCACCAGGTTCCCCACCTTTGGTTTTTTTCATCTGTGAAATAGCTCCGACTGAAGGAGAAGTTCAATTCCCTTTGAATCGAACAAGACGTACATATTTATAATTAAAAGATGAAAAAGAAAGAAAAATGCAGAAAATTCAAGCCACAACCATCAATCAGAAATGCTGACATGGGGTGGAAGCTCAGATTACAACACCCTTGGTCTGGAGCTGTCCTTCAGTGGTGTGAAAGAGCAACCTGAGCAAAACCCAACCCTCCATTTCCCTCCCTCCAGCACAGCAGCTCCAAGAGGCGAGTGCCAAACACTCCCTGGGGCACACAGGCTCATGCCCTGGGAGAGGGGATGGCTTTTAGAGCGCCGTGCATCCCTTCAGCACAGCCTGGAGCAGCACACACAGGGCAGAAACCATCGTGCCCCACAGCCTTATACTGCAGAAGGGAATTCAGGGAGGCACTTCAGCTGTCAGCACTTTTTTCCCTAGTTTAGGATGAAAGAATGAAAATCTGGATTAGTTGCATGATCAGCTGTTGGGTTTACTTTTAAAAATTCCCTACAAACTGTGTGGAAGGGAGCCAGCCACCAGCTTCAGCAATTCAAACTTGATATACTTAGGGAAACTGTACGTGCTTTCCTAATGAATATTTCCCGTGAGTCAGGGGAGCATAAGGAAATCTGAGAATTGCGGAGAATGAGGAGAATTGGATTTATAGAGTAAGCTGTAATTGTTTCAGACTTCATATGCTAGAGACAATAAAGGGGTCTGTATCACTGTTCCCTTTACAAAATTAAAGGTTCTTTACTTGGGGCCAGTGGAAGGTTTGGGAGTGAACTCTACCTGAACTGCAGTCACTGTTTGTACGACGGTTCAAGTGATGCGGTGTGACACGCTCCAAAATGCACACATAATTTAGATTAATCGTGCAGCACTCAGATCTTTTACAGCCTGCAGTGACATAGGAGCTCTGTGCCAGCACACAATAAGTGGGGAAGGAGAACCCAGCTCAGGGTCAGGTCACAGTGACTTGATTCTCCTGCACATGTGATGCCACTCCTGACAACAAATCCTCCCAGCCCTCCCTGCCCAGCTGCAGGATCTGTCACTGCTCCTCACTCTGAGTGAGTCACTCCAGCAGAAGGCTCTGACAGGAGCCTTTGGTCCATTCACACCGAGGAAACAGCAGTAATTAGTCATATTGAACGGAATAAAAATGAATATAATCGACACAAAATGGGTTCTAGGGAATTTGTTCCCAAACCCAGCAGGGTTGAACCCTTATATTGTGCAAACAGGCTCCACTGAATCAATAAACTCGCTGATTTATATCAGCTGACAACTGCCCTCTCAAATTTAATGGGAAATTATCTCTTTTCTATAGATTTTCCCTACTGCTTATAATTACAGTTCTCTCAAATTTTACAGGATGATTCAATGATCAACATTCTTTGTCAGGCCTTTTAGAAATGGTCTCAGTTTTGGAAAGCAAGTACACAGGAGAGATTCAGAGCAGATTTCAGACTGATCACAAACCCCGAGTTACTATTTATTACTGCAGTGCTGTCAGGAGCACACACCTCCCTGCACAGCACAGCTCCCTGACAGCCCCAGCCTTTCCCACTCCCATTTCCCCACCCCAAGGCTGTGGTGGGTACACCACACATTCTCCTGATGGTGGCAATGACAAGGACCAGATCCCTTAGCAAACAGGGCACACAGACAACAGGAGAACTCACCCCATAGAGGTTTTAGGGCCATGGCTGTCAGTCTCAATAGTGTTATAAACTGTGTAAATTCATCCAGGTTTAGGTCATCACTCATGTCCATGTGTACCCCAGCACAAAGCTATAACCTGTCAAATGCCATTGGAGCTTCATCATGGTTACCCCCTGGTTTCTTAGCTTTGGCCATTGGTATTGGTTGCAAGTTAAAGTTTCCCTTGATTTTTTTTTTTTTTTTTTTTAAATTTGAGTGAAGTTGTTTTCCTGTACCTCCATGGAACATATCCAACATTTACAGATTAAAGTTGCTATGGCAAACAAACTCAAGGGCAATGGCACCAGGTGCCAGGGAGAGCTACTGGGTGCAGGAGTGAGTCACAGATCACCCTATTTGAGGCACCCATTTAGCCCTTTTTAACACCAGACAAATTTGTACATCATAGAATTAGATTGGGTTGGGTTGAAAAGAACATCAAAGCTCACCCACACCCAATCCCTCCACCATGGGCAGGGGCACTTTCCACTAGACCAGGTTGCTCAGAGCCCCATTATGTATTTAAAAGTTAGGAAGAAATATATCAACTACATTCAGAGCTGAAGCAAAGTACAGAGTTTTGCTGCCAATATTGCCTTAACTGGGACAGAAAATGCTTTCCCCATTTGCTTATACAGGAAAAGTAATTTCTTTGCAGATGGAGAGAAATTAATTTTGGGACAGAACCTTAGGTTATATCAGCTGAATTGCACTGATCAAAGATATGATTTCATTAACTTAAAACAAAATGGTGGAATTCATTTTTAAGTGATAATGCAAAACCTACACAGAGTAGACCCTCCAGTAAGGTGAGAAGTAAGAACTGTCTCTTCCTGTGAAGTTGCAGATTCATTTTCATAAATTTATGAAATTCTTCTCAAGCTAGTGGGAGTTGCTATGCAAAGAACTTCAGTGCATTTAAAACACTCTTAAAGGCATTAACCTCCCACATTTTATGTTACAGTGTTCCCTAGGTAACCTTGGGGCAGGAACCTCTCACTCTATGATGTGCATTTCCCCAAGAGGCTGTTAGAAGGAAAATCACCCCAAGAAAGCAACAGCATTCAGACATCTTCCCTTTGAGTTACACCCTCATAACACCAGTAACATCAATTCATCTTTCCTCCCTGTAAATCAGAATCTTCCTGTTATCAGGACATAGACACATACACAAATAACCTCAACAGAGCACATATAACTCATATAACTTCAAAAATAAACAAACCCTTCAGCAAGCCAGGGATAATTGTGTAGGCAGATGAAGATCGATGGTGAATCCCAGGGTATTGAAGTAGTAATTAAAAATAAACAAACAGGAGATAAAAATAGAACTTAAGCAAAATATTTTCCCATTAGGGGTATACAGTAGTAGTCAAAAACCCTATCAAAAAAAAGCAAGAGAAGAACAAATTTCTTTCTATTTTAAGTCAAATGAGATTAATTTTCCTGTAGAAAACAGGCTGCAACCTCCAATTAAGTCAATTATCAAAGCCAGAATAAATTCCTTTTTTTTTGAGATTGGTAAATACTCAACATTTTTGAAAAATTCAGAGAGATCCTGCCCTTGACTATGTAAAACTTGTGAGTGTGACTCCTGCAATGCACACCAGTCACATCCTCCTCTGCCACCTGAAAGACCATGAGGAACATGGTGTTAAATGCCTTAGGCCAGCTCCTCTGCCTGGGTTATTTAACACAAAATCAGAATATAAATGCAAGTGCCTACTGAAACAACACTCCCTTGAAAATAAGAGAGGGTATATTGTGGCTTCACTTCAAACAAAACACAAATACACTGGAAATATTGCTTTAGTTCTCTCTTCTCCTGTACTGTGAGAAATGTGATGATCATGAATAGGTGATACAAGCATTCAGTGATAGATATAGACCCACAAAAGAACACTCCAGCACAATCCATTCATGTTCCTTGCGCATACAATCTTTGTGTTTTGCCTTTTGGGAGTAGGATCAATTTAATTTCAAGTGCAAAATTTAGAAATAAAAAGGAAGGAGTAAAACAGTAAGGGACATCAGCTTTGCCATTCTTTTTACTTTTATGTATAATTTCTGATTCTTCATTATAGTTACAATGTTTTGTACAGTTAAACAGCTTTCATCAATACTGCACAGAGTAATTTTGAGCCTTGGAAGATTCTAACTTGTAGTTAAGTATACAAAAGATGTTATTTCTTACTTCAGCTGAAAAATTATGCATCATGTCCAAAAATCACATTTAAATATTGAGGGAGAAAAAGGAGTCCAGTATCTGTGGAGGCAACCATTACACTCCTTTGCACTATCCACATTTATATGAATATTGTTCCAGTTAAGCTGATGTTTGTTCTGTTCCATATCATGTTCCTCAAGAAATATCCCAGTTCAACAGCTGTGCTAAAACACTGCATCCCAGCCACTGTAGACACACCATAATTCAATTTTGCGTATTACTACCACCTTTTCTTTCTATATACTCTCCACATTACCCATAAAATCCACTATAGAACGGAGATGAAAGGCAACATGGGACTCTGGATCACAAAAAAAGGAAAAAAAATCATTTAGAACAGCAGCAGAGCCAAGTGTAATTCACAACCGAGCACCTTAATATCCAGAGTTTTCACACCCTGGTCTGAAAAATCTGCTCAATATATACAACTTCTCTCTAATAAGATCTGGGCTCAAAGATCAGCCAAACCTACCCACTGCTTAGCTGGCACTGAATTTGCCAACACATTCCTCAGACTCATACTTAATAATGGAGTCTTGAAAAGCTCTACTGAGGTCAATGAGAATAGGAATTCTGAAGTCTAACCCCCTGGCTCCACAGACTGGGTTTTTTGTATCTGATCAGCCCTTTCTTTATCAAAAACCTTGGCCACTGCTTCAGCAATAAAGCTCATTGTAATACTGATGAAAAAAGCTCAAGTGCTCTCAAATTCCTCTAAAAATCACTTTTTTGATTGCAAAGTGGGGGCAATGAGAACTGCTTTATCTTAAACATGAAAAATTACCAGTGATCAAGCACAAAGTGCTTCAGGATTGATGGAGGTTGGCTGAGCACAAGTACTGCTGAAAAGCCCAGTCATGGAGTCATGAGGAGCCAGCTGGTGAGCTCTGGGGTGGGAATTCTTGGGAGGGCTCCCTGCTCTGCTGCAGCTCATGGCAGTCCTGCTCTCAGTGAAGCTCTTGAATTTTAGCTCTGCCCTTGGAATACAGCACCAGGACCAATGGAAAGGTAAACGACACGAAAAGAAGTTGGAGGTATTCAAGTCAGCAGGAGCTGATTTAATTTAGAATCATAGAATCATTTAGGTTGGAAAAGACCTCCAAGATAATCAAGTCCAGCCTTTGACTGATCACCACCTTATCCACAAAACTGTGGCTCCAAGTGCCACACCTCGTTGTTTTGTGAACACCTCCAGGAATGGTGACTCCACCTCCCTGGACAGCCCATTCCAATGCTCAACAGCCCTTTTCCAGGGAGGAATCTTTCTTGATGTCCAACCTGAACCTCTCCTGGCACAGCTTGAGGCTATGTCCTCCTATCCTGTCACTAGATTTAACTTATTTTTAGACTGCAGGACATACCCAACATCCAATTCCCAGGTTCTAACATTCATCTTTGAGAACTTCTGGAAGAGCAGTGATATGCCAGAGGAAGGGCACACAGCAACCCAAGCAGCTCACGATTAGAGGCTGGATTTGGGATACTCAGTGCTTTCCTTGAAAGAGGCACCAAGCTTTAGCTGTTGTAAATTTTTATTATTCAGAGTGCTAATATCCCATAACTCTGTTTTGAACAATTTGGAGTTAATGGGAATACCCAAGCATGTCCTGGAATGTGAAACAAAGGCACAAGTAATCTGAGGCTTCAAAAGTCTAACCAAGTTGTAGTAGCAGGAGAAATTGATGCTGGTTAATGACAGCTTACTGAAGATTTGCTCTATCTCCTCACTCTGTGTGTTGGCTTCTTCAAGAGCTGGGCATAAACAGCACGAGCAAATGCAGCCATTTCAGTGCCCTGTCAGTGATAATGGTCCACAGAAACCCTCCAGCAACCCAGCAAGTCATAGGTTAATTCACCTGAACACAGGAATTGAGTTGTCTAGCCTGGGGAGAACTGGAAAATCAGAGAGTGGGATATATTTGTACTTCTTATCATACAATTCTGTCATTTTACCTTCAGTTACTTAAGTTACCGAGACGATTCAAAACAAGTATGGAAAAATACTGCACCAATCCACATTGTGCAACTGCAAGTGCCAGATACCTTGTCTGCATTAACATCCTCCAGCCCAAAAGCACCACTTAAACCTCAGTGTAATATTTTCTGTAATCTTCATACCCCACTTGTATCCTTGTCAAAGGCTGTAGCTATGCATGAACCCAGCAGCATAAAAACTTGGAGTAATGTAGGACTATATTAAATTATGCATAATAGAAGAGCAAGTGGCAGATGGTATTGTAGAGTATGCTGAGATACTGGTATTCATACAATTAGCATTAAAATAAATGTGTCTAGATAAATGAGGTTATGTGCAGGTATGATGCACCTGACACTGAAATAAATGTTTATTTTCAGGTTGCATGCATCTTGCACAGGTTATTTTAGACAGATTTGCATCTGTCACATTGTAGGATTGATGTGACACAGAAATGCAGACAGTAATAAAGGGAGCTCACAGTAGCAGGTATTGGAGACAGAAAACTATTAGGAGACAAAGGCTTCATAAAACAACAGCATGGAACAAAAAGAAAAACCTACCAACATCAGGGAAAACAGGAGGGACAATAGGAGGTGGCAAAACGCTTCAAAACGCTTGAAAAATGAAAAATGAGATCAGGAAGTTAAAAGGGACCTGTCCTGGAAAAAAAATTACTGCAAGATATAACAGCAGCTGCTATGGAGTGTGACAGCCACTGAGGAGAGAGGGAAAAACCCTTCTGCCTTTTGCTCTACTCATCCCAATGAATGGCAAGGCTCAAAGGCAGGAAATGCTGTCACAAATCAAACCAGTGTCACCTCCTCCAGTCCACTCTCTCTGGGCTTGCTCTCATGCCCTGGTACTGAAGTGGGCAGTTGAGATGTGGGTCCCTTTCACTGTCCTCATAAAAATAATATATAACGAAAATCCTCTGCGAACAGCACGTATAGCATTGTCTTAAACTACCCTGGCAATACTTCCCCACAGTTGTAAACGGATTTTTGACCTTCAAATCTGTTGCCCTAAATAGATGCCCACGTTCCTTGGCTTATAAAAGGATACAAAGATGGGCTTAGGAAAAAATCCCCTGTATTTTTGTCACAAATAAAAGAGCTCTAGGAGGAGATGGGTCACATTATATTCTGCCAGGTCTTACTTGGAAGAAATTCAAATAATCACGTGGGAACCAAAGCAAGAGTTTGAGTGACAGGTGGTAAAATCTTGGTGGGGATAACAGTGATATTTTGCTCATAAGGAATATTAATGATGGAGGAAGGATGCAGATAGCCCAGGTTCTGAATGGGAAGGGAGCACTCCCGACACACCAACAGCCCTGAGTGTTTGAACAGCTGTCCAGCCTTTCCCCACTCTGTGACAATGTCACTGCTGCCTTCACCAGGAGTGTAGCTCAGACACTTTGGGGTACTAGGGGAGGTGAAGGGTCTATGCACAAATTAAGTGTTTTTTCCCTTTACAAAACATCAGAAATAAAACTAATTTAAAGCCTCGTTCCACTGGTGCATTTAGAAGCTCCTCAAATAAGTCCATTCCAAATCCACAGCAATTCTATAAAACAAAATGAATAGCACAAATCCAGCAAATATATCTCCTGCCAAGATGAGCTCTCCTGTTTTAAAATCTTTTATAGCATCTAATGTATTTATTTGCATCAAGAGGGCATTATGCCAGTTAACATCTGTGTTCTCTAGAGTTGGTAATTCTGCCTCCCATAACTAGTCATCAATTCTGCATGAAAATACACAACTATCTTTCCACTATAGATTGTATCTGCTGCTCAAATTTCCCATGCACATTTAGAGAAATATTTAGTGAAATACTTCTGCATAAAGAGATATAGACAGGAAAGGACAACTCAAACATCTTTTGACACCCTGCCCCCACTTACTGATGGTATTTATGGACCTTTGTATTCAGAGCTGATATTCCATTATGAAAATAATTAAAGACCAAATCTCCTGCTAATATAAATTGACATGGCTTCTTTGAAATGTACAGGAAATTTCCCAGATGTCCACCAGCTAAAGAGTCAGTCCTGAAACCCTAGGGCAATTCACGGCACACTAGATCAGTAAATGCACATATATTTTAATGTGGTTTAAATTACCCTAACTAACATTCAAATCAATGCAGGTGTCTCCACCTGAAAGGCAGACATAATTTCACCAAAAGTAAGGAATTCTTTCTCGTTTATAACAGAAAAACTAGGTGCCAGAATTGTAAACATACTCAATCTCTCTTCAAATTTAGGTACCTGAATACCTTTCCTTATTAGCATTAAATGAGCAGGAAAGAAAATCATCCTTTGCCAGTGAGAAATGATAAAGGAGAATCAAAGTCCCAGGACACAAAGGAAGGATCTGAGATTTGGCCAAGATCAGGAGCAACTGGGTGGATCCAAGGTAAGCCATGTGCCAAGAGAAGTTATGTAGGTCATTAGAATGCAATGAAAGAACCAATTTTGTTTCCAGCATCACCACAAAGTTTCCTTCCTCAGCTGACCCTGCTGCCAGCCTGACCAACCCCGGGGTGCAGCTGCACCACGCTGCTCACTGGCAACACCCCCAAAACTCTGCTTAGAGTCCAAAACCTCCAACTCTCAGCCCTACAAATTCAGTTATTGGGGTGATTGGCTTGTCACTGTCTCTCCTCTTTCACCTGGTTTTATGAGAAAAGCTCCTAGCACTCCACTTTCCGTAAAGAATTACCTTGCAATTGGAAACCCAAGAACTCTGCATTCTTTGCACAGGGGCATTCACAGAAAATGTCTGTCCAGCAGCACGGTCTGGTGACTGTCCTACTAATTAGTGAACTAACCACTGCCTAAATGACAGGTGCTTCATAAAGGCCACTTACAGATGGCCTGGGGACTATTAGCAGAAGGACAACGGGCCGCTTCCCACTGCCTCACTCAGCATTTGCAGCGCACATTTTACTGTCTGAGTGTTTCCCCAGGAACCTGTACCACTTCATGCCTGGGATCTGTGCTTTGGTTTCTGCATGGCTTCAATTGCACGAGAAAACAGCTGTGTAACACTCCAGCAATCAGAACAAGGGATTTCAGATGAAGTGCCGTGTGCTCTGAACACCCGCACAAGAAACATCTCACAATGATGAGGTCAACAACATACCCAGAGTCTCCTAGAGAAAACACATTCCAGTTTTTACTGCTTCTTGAGAGGTTTGTGAGCCAAATTATAGTTCCTATATTATTGTCAAACACAGTACTCAGGTTCCCAGTTTATTAGTCAGAGGCAGGCATTTTATTTATCTGTTGCAGTTAGTGCTTTTTCTTTTTTTTCCTTCAGGTTTCTCTTCTACTTGGTGTTTTCTCTTGAAATTGCTCATATTTTGAGCAAGAAAGCAGATTTATTTTCTGTGATGTATGTTCAGTTGGTGATATCAGAAAATAAGTAGAAGAATGTGGTATAGTTTCAGGTTACATGTGAGAGCCAATTTTCTAGGATTAATGGCTCAATTAAATGGAAGTATAACTTCAATATTCTTTTTTAAAATGTGTATCAAATCACACGATCTTCCTCATTCCTGGAAAATGTTTTAGTTATTTTACAGACCAGTGAAGTTATCAAAGTCAGGTCCTTTTTTGTCTCAATCACAACAGACTAAACCTTCAAGCTTCTGTACATACATTCTTGCAAGACAATTTATGGCAGTGCAATGTCAGTCAATACCACAATTAAAGAAACAACAGGACTTTCACACTAGCTGTGACTGTAAGTTACTCTTTACCTCACTGTTGAGGTTATTAACTCAATTAATCCTTTTGTCCAGAAATCACCACCTTTATAGATAGATCTCCAACACAAAGTTAAAGTGGAGTCATTCGGCCAAGACTTTTTTTACCTTCCCAGCCCCAACATAAATACTGAAAGCAGTTCAAATTTGGCTTCATGCATTTAAAACAGGAAATTATGTACTTCATTTGCCAAAAAAATGGCTTATGTTGAGGCTTTTTTTGTTCTTACTGCACAGTGCAATAATTAAAGGCTAATGAGCAAAATTTCTCCGTGAGTAGGTGAGAAATCCTTTGAGATTTTCCCCCCACTCTTTTCTGAGACTGAACTATGACAGAGAACTTTTTTTAAATGAAAAGCATTAGAGTGTTGCAGTGTATTCCAGCGTGAATATAGCACCAGCCAGGATGAAGGAACCACTCACTAATCTGATGTGGCTCTACCCAATTCTCCCACACACCTGAGTCATGGTCAAGCTGTTGAGCCTCCATATATTGTGATTAATGTAAGAAGCAAGTAAAAGTGTTCTTCTCTGACAGCATATTTTGACTCCACCTTTCTATTTTCCACTTAGTCCAGACGTGAAAGCAATGAGAAATGGTGTGATCAGAATCATCTGAGTAGTTCTGATACTTCTGTATAAAAAGTTGCTCTAATATTATTTGGCAGGGACTGCTGCCTCCTAATCAGACTCACATCTTCACAACACAGACAGCAAAAATAGGCACTGTCATTTCCCCTAGAATTGGAGCACAAAAGCCTTCAATATGTTTGATTTTTCTGTCTCAGAACTCTTGATTTTCCAGGTTGTCCCTAAACACAAAACACAGAAGTTTTATTGTTCATTTTATAATGAAACACTCCAGCATTGTAGCTTATTGTTTGAATGCTAATTAGGTAGTTTTGATCTTCTTTTGAATGCTACTTTTTTTTTAGTTAAACACTTTTTGTTGTTGAACAAACTGAGGTGCATTCCTGGCTGCCACACTACAAACAATTCAATTTGGCAGGTGCTGCACCTGTCACAGTTTTGTGTCTCCTCATAAGAGCAGAGAATCGCATTGGTGCAAATGTCCCTGTTGATCTGCCTCTACCACCTATGTCTGCTTTACAGTTTATGCTGGCATCCATCAATTCTCACTCTGTTTCAGCACAGATGATGTAGAAACACCAGGCATTTCAAATTCTGGCCACACTCTGAGCAATACAGACTTAAGGCATTTATTTCTCAAACATCCCGCTCAAACATCTGGTAAAAAAAAATAGTAACTGCAATGCAAGTTCTTGAATTATACTGCTCTGTGAGGAAATCAAGGACTTTTTTTGTGCATCTGTATGCATGGAGGTCACATATTCTACCAAGAGCAACAGAGCATGATAGAAGTTCATTGTGCTTTAGTGAAAAGGTCATTAGGCATTTGAAATAGTAATTACCTGTATCTATTCACTATCCCCTATGACATCCCTAGTCAGAGAGTTCTCCTTTTTCATGCCTTTTAGACAGTACATTTCACAGACACTGTAACAAGGAATGCAGGGGTTTTTTAATTACTTTTGTATTTTGAAACAAATTATTACGTAATACTTTTGGGGGTGCCATTTTTCTTTTGTGAACTTGGAATGAGAAAGTGAAATGCCTAGCAGCAAAAACATTGGCAAATATTGTTAGACCTCTCTAAAAACAGCTATTAATTAAACCACAGCATTCTGGTGCATTAAAATACCTATTGCTAAATTCAGTATTTGAGAGATAGGAGGAGGCAGCAAGGGGCCACCAGAGTTATCCAAGGCAGAGATATTGCATCATGCTCAGGTTATGATCAGTTGTTTCATAAAAACAAGATCAGACCACAACCAGCAGCAGCTCCAGCCTAGCTGCCCTTGCCTTTTTTTTCTTGTCCCCAAGAAGACACTTAATATAAAATTTAATCATCCAAAATTGTCAGACCCGGGGCTCCTTTATAAAAGGTCCCCTCACTGAAGGGATACAGAATGGGTTTTTTAAAATTAAAGTCTTTGTATTTCACATTTCAAATGCTTTTTGATTTTTCCCTTTTTTTTTTACCTTTAATATAAGCTAAAAATAATTTTAATGGTGATTGCCATGGCAATAAGTAAGCTAAGCTCTCAATATTTGAACTTCCAACTAACTCTAGAGTGCTCAGCGTCGTGATTTGGCTGTGATTTATCACACCCAGTTTAACAGAACAAACCCCACACAACACTGAGGATCACCAGGGCCCCACACAGGGCAGCACTGGGAGGAATCTGGATCCAGCTGGGAAAGGAGCAAGGACACAAAGTCTAGGTAATTTCTTGGAAGTAGGAGGGCTGTGCTTTAATATATGGGAATGCAGCTGTAACAGCTGCTGCTTTCAGCCAGGGGCCTGAGGACTGGCTGTGGAGGAGCTGCTCTGCATTTTCCATGGGTACCACTTCCCACTCCTGCTGCTTTGCCACTTTCTTCTGCAGAAAGCCTGTTTTACCTGCACTTTTTTCAGAGGCAATAAATCCAGCCCTAAATGAAGAGGTCCAAGTCTCTGGAAATAAACTTCGAGTACTGAAGGTGCCTCCATGACTTTGGTGAGGTATTGAGAAAATGAACTTGTATTGATATCAAAAGAAAACTGTTATTGATAAGGCATTAGGAGGAATTTTACATCTCTGCCCTGTTTTTATTAAAGAGATATGATGTTTCTCTTCAAATCACACACTTTTTGTATGTGCTTGTCTATAGGCAACATAAAAGATGGGTAATCAAGAAAACTTTCTATGGCTTTTCCTGCTTGACTTGCTACATAAAGGGCAAGGAGCCTGATTTTATAGACCCTAAAATATAAAAAGGACTCAAAACGCAATATACAGCTTTTTGTTGTTGTTTGCTTCAATAAATCTACATTTTATCTTCTCTGCAGGGCACAAGTTTATCTTCCAAACACCATCCATTTTGGAGAAGCACTCATCAGCACTGCAGGATAATTTTTTTGAGAAGTGCTGCAGGATTTCTGACTCCTATGGAGCAGGAGTAACAGAATAATATAAAGATTAGAGCTTAAAACACAAGTAGAGGAGAGTATATCTGCCTTCACCTTCTGTGACAGGCAGTGCTCTGGTGTGCAGATGCACTGTTAGAAAATGCACAGCCTCACTCCAAACTGTAAGAAAAGCAGCAATATCATACAGGTGAGTATTCATGAGGCCAGGTGCAGGCAGACAAACCTGATTCTGACACCACACGTAGCCAGTCACCTGTGACTTGTAATTTTTCATTCCTCCTGCAACTCTCTCTAACTTTCCTCAAATCAAAACCCTGGTTCATCACCAGCAGGACCCATTACCACAGCTTGAGCATTTATTAAGGTATCAATATTCTTCCCAGCTCTCTTTGCTCCACAACCCCCAATTAAATTACTGCTTTAATTGTCTGCTGTCACTGACAGATAGGTGAGTTCATGTGCTACTCCACAGCAGCAACTGAAAGTACTTGCCTATGTGCAGAATTACAGTACAGACTTAAGTGTTCTTTTTTATGCATAAGAAATGGCCATAAATCATTGCTTCAGCACAACCTGCTCCAAATGGTGTGTTTGGGGATTTTTCCCCCCCTTTTTCCAGGCTGTGATTCAGACTAGCACTTGCCACTGGCCTGATTTAAAAGTTACTTTCTGCTTTCCAATTTTAAAGTTACTTTCTGCTTTCCAATCTCTATCAATATTCTGAGAGCACTAATATTCACCATGAATATTTCTCTTAAAATAGTGAGTTTTTTTTTTAAGTAGTTGTCCATATTTTGTGTGCCTGGGAATCCTTCTTATATTTAAATGAACATTCAGGAATGAGGAAATGGATTGACACACTGGAGTGAAGTTAGAAAGGCAAATGGTTAAATTTTCGAATAAATAATACATGGTTTTACCTGACTAAGCCTCACTGTGTTCCATGCAGAACAAGAGCAACCAAAAATGATCAGGAGCAATGGCACCCACCTGCTCATGGCTAAAAGTGACAGTGCCTCCAGCCACACAATATCTTTTTATTCTGTTTTGATTGTTTTATACAAGATCAGAGATTTGAACTGTGCTGAAGTGCTTTATAGCTCCAGCTAAGTTAAGAACTGACATTTTAATGGCACGTTTGAGGAATTCATATAGACAAGTCACCTGACCCTAATGTGATAGCTTCAATGCAGCCCGGAGTAATTCAGCCCAGACCCCGTGGGGTCAGACAAAACCGTAACTCTCTTTAGACTCTGAGCCATTTAAATTCAGCTAGACTGCAAAGTTGACAGCTGTTTACTGTAAGGTTACCTCCTGCCTGCCAAATAACGGGGCTGCTCTTGGCACCTTTCCACCCTCTGAGTGGGGAAAAGGCTTCCTTGTCACCAGGACGGAGCTGAAAACGTCGCACTCCTCCAGCCGGGAACGCGGGTACCTCGGAACAGGCTTAAGACTGAGCTGGTCCATTCCCTCACCTCACTTCTTCTCAAAGTTGTCACAACACTTGAGGGGAATAGAAGCTCCAAGCTAGAATTCTGCCTAGTAATACTGGCAGACCCACAGAGAGATTAAGAGTAATGGCACCTGCTCTTGCAGAGCCTCCCAGCTTTCTCAGGATACCCACGTTGCTGTGGGAGAGAAAACCAGCTTTTATAGCTTTGCTCCCGTAGCTATAACCAAAAAGAAATACCTTCTTCCTTTACCACATGAAAAAAAAAAAGCCACAATTTTTTTATCAGCTGCCAACAAGATGCACATTAATGATTTAAAAAAGACAAATGTCATGTCGAGGTCAAGAAACACCACAGAAAAGTCAGCAAAATCCTCTCATTAGAGCCCTAATCCCCATTCCTCATAATTTTGTAATTCTGTGTTTTACTGTTTCTAAAACCGCTCTCACGTCTGTAGAAAACATTTTGTATTATAACTGTATTAGCTAAAAATAAGCTAGGCAATACAACAACTCCCCTTCCTTTTTAGCTTTCCAGCTCTCCTGTGTGCTCTTTGCACAAGACCCTGAGTTTGCACTCCCTGCCACAAAACTTGGGTGTCTCACCAAAGAGGACAAACCCTCCTCATTTTCCTCTGTAGTCAAATCCCCTTGCTCAAAGGAACAATTCAGAACCACTCACAACACGTGGAAACAAAATCTCCCACTTTTTCAGCCACTCTACCCGCGGAAGGTTACATAAAAGGCAATAAAACTACAAATTCTTCCTCTTGCTGTGCTTTAAAAAGAAAACAGAGAGATAACTAGTAATTTTCACTCAAAAAAATGCAATGTAACCACCTACCTGCAACAGCACTGCTGGGCTTCTGATCCTCACAAGGGCAGCAGCCAGTCCACCACCCCAGCTGGCTCAGGTGCCCAGCCTGGAAGGTGGAGCCCCCTAAATACCTCTCCTTTTAACATTTGCTGTTAATTAGCTCTAAATAGCTTTTCTTGCCTTGTTTGGGTCTTAGGCTCTGTGTAAGCGACCCCAAGTCCCAAACTCAGTGTGGGAGTTGAGTGTGGTGAGCAGCAACTGCTGTGTGGGTGTTCCAGGAGCTGGCTGGGAGGCAGCTCACTGATACTTCCAGGTTTTAAGTCACTTGATAACTTCTGAAAATTTTATCTGAGTGCTTTGAACACCACCAAACGTGAGCAAAACCGGGATGCAATGGAGATGGATACTCCTTGTGAACACAAAAGGTGTTTTCACCCTAAAATGAGCTGCAGAGCAGATTTTTGTCAGTCATATGGAGGCACTGACAGGTTTAGTGCAGGTCTAACACCCCAGGTAGCAGCTATCTGCTGCCTCACATCCCATCCCATCCCATCCCATCCCAGCCCATCCCACCCAGTGCAAAATGTTGCCAGTCTGGGCTGGTACTCTCACTCTCTTCATCATCCATCAATGGTTGGCTGTTGTGTTCCCCAGGAAAGCAATCTCCACATTTCCTGGGCATTAAGATCAACTGTAATTCCCATTTATTTTACTTGTCTCACTCGTTGTTATTTACCAAGCCCTCCTTGGTTTCTGTGTTGTTAGTTCCTCTGTTTTCCATGACTAAGATGGATGTTGAGTTCTTAGCAAACAGGACTGTTCAACAGATGGCTGCTCACTTCATGCTCTATTGGACTGATTGTTTGGTCTTTTGATAATTAGATTTTTTTTTCTGGTGCTTTGTATTATTTTAATGAATCCTTATTAATGGATGGGGCTAAACAAAACAGGCTCTCGAGTGTAATGATTTTTAATACTTAAGAGCAGGACTTCTCATATAACAGCATTTTGGCCTGAAAACCATCTTCAGAGTCTACTTGTGCATGTGCAGGATATTGTTTTGGATGCCATTATTTTTAAAAACTCAAGTAATTTTCTTCAAACCAAGATTATTTTCTTCCTCTAATGAGTATTATAAAACTTGTCAGGTCTGAGGCTTCTATCTTTAGTCATTTGTTGGAATTATGCAAGTCCAGAATTTAAAATAGAACATATGGAGCCTCCTGACTCGGTTCAAAAATGGCAGAACTAATTCCATAGAAAGATTCTCAGAAAAAAAGCTGACTTTGAAGCCAAGTGGATCATGGAAAATTTTAGCAAAAAGTGTATTTTGAGAAGGTATGAGTTGCTTAAAATGCTGTGTTGCATCTTAATCTTAACTTTAGCATTTGCTATCAGGAATGCTGTAATAACATTATAATTATCTATAATATCTGAGAAATTTTTTGTTCATCCTACTTAAAGGTAATGCAGTGTGAGTCACTAAAAATTATAAAACTGAATTGCCATTTTAATTTCAGGGTATCATTGCCTCTACTTTGCACGACCCAGATACACCTAGCTAGGAAGAAAGTTTTATATATATATCTATATATATATTTATACAGAAGTGCACATTTACACATAGCTGAAAACAGACTCGATAAAATTGAACATCCCTGATCTTTTGGGCAGTACAGTGATGGACACTGAGAAAAAGTTGCTTCTCCTCCCATCTGTTATTTCTCTGCCTGCTTCTTGGCAGCTTTTCGCAGTGCCAGGGCGGCGGTGAAGGTCTGGATCCAGCGATCTGAGTGGGTGATATCTATCAATCTTGTGCCACACGTATGCAGCATTGCTAGGCAACAGGTAGCAGCACGACACCCACATCCTGCAATTTCCTTTTGGTGACTGAGACTTTTACTATATTAATTATACCCAACTTTTATTTCATGCATTGCGGGCATTAACTTGTATTTTTAAAAACTCTTTGAGCTAAGATTACTTTCTGCTGCATGTTGAATGAACAAATATTGGCAACTGATAAAATCATCGTTCTAACAATTGCTAGATATGAATGTGGTACATGAAGGCTTCTAAAATTGCAGATAAGTGTGGTATCAGATTATTTTGTGTAGAAAATAACTATGCTACAAGGAAAAATTTTTTGTTAGGCCTTCAAAACATAAAAGACATAAAAAGTGAGAGGATAACTAGGAAGGAAGTTCCTTTATTCTGTACTTGCTTTCTCTACTTTTTTTTTTTTTTTTT
>VWZP01002299.1:1234675-1284596 GCA_013396995.1 Dicaeum eximium | reverse complement strand
TTTGGTGGCTCCTGTTTTTCAGTGGTTAGGATGCTACAGTGGGACTAAGCTGCAGATTTACTTTCATGCCCCATCACAGACCACGAGCACATGAGGCTGTTTTACTACAGAGAGAAGGCAAGTGAGCTGCCCTCACTTTACTCCTCTTGAATTAGCCCAGCTTAGGAAAAATGGCCAGCCCTTCAGCATTATTGCACCCTTGCAGGCAATGTATTTTTCTATGGATCTGGGATTTCTCAAGGATGTGTTCCACAGTTATTTAAGCTGCAATAAACTGGGTCATTCTACACATTTAATTTTGAAGTAATTTGCCTGTCCTTTCTGAATACACAAAGGAAATCCCTGAAATGTGCTCAAATGGAGCTCGTCTATTTGTTGTAAAGTGCTTGTGTTGGCCACTGATGAGTAATAGTAAGTTCAGCTTTAGTTCACACCCTCTGAGAAACCAGGCAAATCAAATTAAGAGTAGCATCATACTCATATTCAAAGTTTTGCCAGCAGACAAAACATTGTTCAGGGCAACCCCTGAATTACAACCCAAACTACCTGTGCAGCAAAAGGCTCTTTGAAGGTGTGTTCAGATGATCAATTAAGTTGCCATTACTTGCAGAACTACCACTTGTTTCTATGTCTCAGCTAAACATGAGTAATTCAGTAGGCCAGTGTAATTTATGACAAATTGAACATAGCCTTAATCAACTTAATCTCACCTGTATCACTTTATATGCCACAGTGTTTGTGAGCTGACTGCAATCTGTGTGCACGTATGAAGTTCCTTGACACGTGAAAATTCCATATCAGTGCAGATAGTTCCTTAAGAGCAGCTTAACTGTTGCTCTATTAAGATAATTGGAAAGAGGGAAGAACTCTCCAAACCTTTATGTAATGTTTTTCAAGACAAGTATGTTTACATGATATATTTTGTAACGCAATTATTTTTATGAATGAAGCCTCTTTTAAGTGTGTCCATGGGATCTGAATCAGCATCATTTATTGTGCAGGCATGGTCTGCACTTGCATTTTTGTCTGAGGATTATTTGCTGCTGTTACTCACCAGGTTTTATGTTCAGGTCATATCTATGACTGGAATGCACTTTCCATCCAGAAATTTTATCTGAGTACAAAGGGAATGACTTCAAGAATTCAAAATGAAGGAAGAATTTTTTTCTTTTCTTCTGCAGCTGGACCTCTCCTGCCACTGTCTCAACACTGAAAAGGGAAGAAAGGTGCAAAGCTGAACACAGACCTAAAGATAGGAAGGCTGTTGTGCTTAGCTCTGAGGTTTAGCCAGGGGGAAAACGAGAGAGCAGTAGCTTTAGAAGACATTTTCTCTCTCCACTTAGACTTAAAAAATCATTGCTGGAATAGTCCCAGCTGGGTAGCTTAGTTTGAATGCAGAGTTCTCCTGGAGGCTGGGTGGACTCCAGGAGGAAAGTCCGAGTGCTGAGAGCAGCAGGTGAGGACTCAGCCTGGAGAGCAGCGCGGGTGAGGAGCTCTGAGACCTGCTGCACACCCAGCCATGATGAATGGCCTTGGAGAAGGAGCTCTTCAGCCACCAAACACACCTCCTGACACCGAATCCTGCTGTAAATGCAGCCTGACGAGCACACAGGAAAACCTGCGCGGGTTTTTGATGAGTTTGCTCCCTGTTGCTGCACAGTTCTGCGCCAGACGTGAGCCCAGTGAGAGCAGAAAGCCCTGCCATGTTTGCAAATACTTGGTAGTCAGACAGGAGCACGACTTTGAGAGTCAGAATTTATCTCTTAAAAATACTGTTGTTTAACCAACGGAGCGGTTTCAGCTGCCCTGTTAGTGTTTGGATTGTTGTAATTTCTGCTAAGAATTTAGCAGGCAACATCAAAAGCTTTAGCTTGGGGATTTCCTAAGCAGGGATATGTTTAACACAATTACAGATGTATTTGTAGAAGATGCAGAACTTGCTGCAGGAACTGATAATTTAATTAGATTCAGGTTTTTGTGATTCATATGCCTAATATTCTGAGTACTATATAAAAAATAAATACAACTTAATTTTTCATAGGGCATTGCTTTGTTCTGCTATACAAGCAGAGAGCTGATTACATGGAAGGCACAGCTTTGATTGGCTATAAAAATTAGGACTTCATTGTACTGTGAAATAGCTTTCAAACACAGCTAAAGAAAACAGGCTTCATACACGTAAATACATAAAATCCCCAGGGAAATATTAACACCATATTTGGGAATTTTATGTTGAAACTCACAAATTATATGAAGCCTTGAATACCAGTTGCTGAAACAGAACAAAAAAAAATGTTCTTCATAAACTATTTATAATACACATTTCTTAAAATGTTAACTCTCAGTTTTGCACCAGGATTTAATGCAACTGCCATGAGACGTTTAAGTAAAGTCTCCCTCGTATCTCTAGGCTGCATACTGTGGTCAGCAGAAGTGCTGGCTTTATCATTTCCACAGACCTGATGCAGCAGTAATTCAGTGACAGTCAGTGAAATTACACCAGTGAAGGTGACAGAATCAGGCCCATGTTTATTAAGTAGAAATATTTCTTTATGGGTTCAGGAGACACTTAAGACATGCCTGGATGTATATGAAAGGCAGGGAAAACCAGTCTTCTCCTGGACTGACTGTATAATTTAAAATGCACATGCCCCTGGTATCTCTCTAAAACCTCACGTAAAACAAGTTTGCTGTATTTGTGGATACCATGAAGGTCAAAGGGATTTTATAGACTTTTTTACCTTATTTAAGCAGTGCATCAGTAACCAAATTCTACTCATTGTTAAAGCCCTTTAGCTACCTGCAACTAAGCAAAACCCCTATAATTTACAATAAATACAGCATGTCATAAATCTGGGTAGACAGAAATTCAAGACCTGAAGATCTTAGGAAGAAAGAATTGTTTGGCAGAGGAGGCAACATTTGTACAGATTTTCTATACAAAGCCAAAACCCCTCCCCTTCCAGTCGCCTCTGGAAAGCACAAGGAACGTTACAGGTGATACCTACTGCAAACAGGTTGTAATACTTGTTACAGCCTTTTAGAACCTCTCCCATCCTAACTGGTGCCCCTGCAGACCCCCAGGTGCTGGGCTGTGTGCCAGGGAAGAGAGGGAAGAGCAGCAGGTGAGCAGCAGAGGCACACACGGGGTGAATGGGTTCGGCTCCGGGAGGAAGCGTCACGAGAATCCCGGAGCTGGGCTCCTCCTGCCATGGAATAATTCACTGTAAACCTGACACACACTAGGAAGGCAGAGAGGCAGGGACACATCCCAAATGGACCCATTGCACAGGATTTCTCCTTTGAAAAGTGGCTGTCCCTGCTGCAGCTGGAGCCTGCCCAAGTCAAGATGGTTTCATGCTCCGGGAGAAGCGGACACAAAAATGCAGTTTCAGAAGACAAGAACAGTAGGATGAAGCTGCTCCTCACTGTCTGAGTGGCAGTATCAACTGCAAACAATTCTTCCAGCAAATGTCAGGATTTTTTATTTTGTTAGAAAGTTGGGGCTTAGTATGTTTATGTGCAAGATTAACCCGTCTTTGCTTTCAATTTTTAGATTGTCTAAGTTTGAGAGCTGTAAGTTTATAAAATTTAAAACACCAGAAGTACTTTGGCACTCAGAAGACATCAGCATCTAAAAAAGTTTGGCTTTTGTTTGTGTATTTTTTCGTGCTTTGCTCCTCATCAGGGTGGTCAGAGAACAGCACCAAATTGCAGAGGTGACATTTTGCTGATGCAGGGCAGCCAACAATAAAAGAGGAAATGTAGGTATTGGGTATATGTGGATTTTTCCCAATACTCTTTTGTTGGTTCAGCTTCACAGAGTGGTGATTTTTTAATTTGCTTTTTAAAAGCCAGGATGATCTAATTTAGCCATTAAATTTCCTCAGTACGTATATGCATGTATGGATAACGTAACAAGAAGGCAATGGAAGAAGAGTGCAGCTTGATTCCTCATTTCTTTTGTTTAACTTTTCCAAATTCTCTTCTTGGAGGAAGATGTAATGGTTTCAGCTGGAATTTAGAAAGCTAATGATGTACAATTCTAATGTGCAAAACAGAATCTCTATTACAAGGACCCTTAGACAATAAATATATAATGAGTCCAGAAGAAATTTCTCACTGAAAGCTGATGGTTCCAGAGTCCTTGACCCAAGTGTGGGATTTGTTTTGTCAAGATGGCCAAAGCCATCCCAAGTACATAAATTGAAAATGGGCAACAATATTATATTAAAATGTTTTGAAAACTATTCAGACTAATGAATGCAATCTACAGGAAGATCAGCCAAGGTTAGCACCAGATGTTTCTTGTCCCACATGCCACAGCTTGATTGTATTGTAATTAATTCAGCTGAAAAGTCTCTGTGAGAACTGTTTTCAGCACAATTTCAAGCTTGGTTTCAAATACCAGAAATCACCTCTGATTTCTTAAAACATACTGGAAAAAATGTGAGACTCCACAGTTAAAGCATGCCAAAAAGTACTTATAAAAATTGCATTTAAAGAGCATTAAAGGAGTATTCTCAAAGTAGTTATGATTACCACCAGCTTTTTGGGGCTTGGAGCCCAAAGGTAAAGCACAAAAGCTCAGGGCTTTACCCAATAAACATTTGCCCTAGATCATACTCCAAGTTCAGAAGTACAACAGAATTTTGAACCAAGCCATGGTAGTATTTATCCAGTTCACCACCCAGAACAAGAACAAAACAAAAAAAACCTCAATATTTCCCAAAGTATTTTGCAGCTCATCCTCTATTTTTTTATGGCATATCCTACCAAAGACCTACTATATTCTTGTTGGGAAGAAAGGTTCTTGTAGTTACTTAAAGTTTGGGGTCTGGTTAAAAATTACCCTAGTGAAAGTCAGATACTCACAGGCATGAAGTTAAGAAATAAATAAAACAGAGCATACTTTATCATAATATACCACTTTATTTTATTGCAATATTTACAGAAGCAGCACATTGAAATTGCACTTCCAAACCATTTTAAACCTAATTCTGGGCAATACAAGCCTGAGACAAAATGAGATATGTTAAAAATTATGGCTCTGGTTTTCTCAAAGTATTGACCACCCAAGTCTACATTTAACTTCAGGTAGAATTGTGTTCAGCATGCCTGAAAATTGGGCTCTAAATTAAAGATAAGTGTTTTTACTTGGGTAACATCCCTGTAAGTACCACCCACAAATTACAAAGTTTCTCCCCATAGGAAAGTTATCATCTGGATTATTTTAAGATAAAAGCACAGACCAGTGTCAGCCCTCTTACAGGCTGCATACTAATGGAAGGAGGAGAAGGAAAGATTTATTTGGAATCTTCTAATTGACTTCAGTGGGATTGGGCCTGGACCCATTAAAACATTTAAGAAAAGCAGTTTCAGAGCATGAAGAGTACCCAATCTAAAACATTAGTATCTAGGTAATATTAAAAGTAATTTGTTTCAAAATTGCAGGCAGGGGAGGAGCAATCCTGGTTGTATTCAGGACCAAATTCCTTCAACTTTCTGTTGATATTTTTTATCATTATTTTTTTAGATGCTGCAGAGAACAAAACTGTTGTTTTTCCTCAGGCTCCTCCTTTCTCTTCACTGACCCAAGTGTTAGTGACACTCCTTGCTTTCAACCAGGTCCTGCATTATGCTGATTTTTTGCACTAATGTGCCAACAATATCACAGCTCCATCCTTTCCCAGGAATGACGTAGGCAGCTGAAGGCATTAAAACAAATAGGCCTCCAAAATTAATGTGTTTTCCAGGAAGTAAGCATGGAGGTATCCAAAGCCAGGGGGAACGTTCAGAACAGGGGAATTCAATTCCAAGGTGCCACAAAATGTTCTCAATCACTGCAGCATGGCAGAAACCTGTTCTTAATGCTATGATAGATGCCATAAATATGCCACTTACTCAGAGTTATTGGATATGGGAACATGCAAATCTACCAATAATGCTTTTTCTTTATGAAGGGCACAGCTACGAGAGGTAACTGCCTCCCTGAGGGTTTAACAGGAGCTTTTCAGGTGGTTCCAAGCCCAAACACAAAGAGCTGCTGGTGTATGATCTGTAACAAGTGCCTGCATGAAATCACCGAGCTAAGGTGAAGCCCGTCAGCAGCAGGAAACGCTGAGGTACAAACACAAACACATTGGTAGGGAACATTTGTGACCTTCCCTGTCCAGGACATCTTTTCTCCAACTCCCAAATCACTGGCTTTTCCTGTTGTTATTTACTTCCAGAGCCTCCCCACTGATCAAAGGCCGTGCACACATTGGCCTTGGAACACACGGATGTGGTGTGGGGTCTCTTCCAAGGAGGGGGACAAGTGTCCTTATCCCAGAGCAATAAAAGATATAACTTCAGTAAATAATGGAGCAGCCCAGATTTGGCTAGAAAAGATCTGCAAGAGCACGTGATGCCAGTGCTTATTTTCTCTGCTGCTCTCAGAGGGATGTGAAAGAGTCACCTCACGCAGGGCTGTGAGCTGCGCTCCCATCCAAAGGTTGTCCATGCTGGAGGTCAATGTTCCACTGTTTCCCTCTCTCCAAAGCCTCCCCTGACTACCTTTGACTACCTGGAATTTTTAGAAATTGAGGTATTTAAGACTTGGTATTTTGGAGTTGAAAAGCAAAGCATTTTGATTTGAGAATTTTGTTTCAATGCCTCTTGAGCGGTGTGGTCTCAGCACTTTGTGTTCTTTTATTTAATTTGTGCTTCCTACCTGGTCTATGTCTTACACAGACAACTGCAGCCTGTTTCTCAGACAGCTCGAATTTTAACCAAACACAACTACTTCCTTTACTTGCTTGTTTTTCAGGAAAAATATAGATTTGTTGCAGGGCTACAAATATTTAGGGAAGAAGCAAAATCTCTGCTAAAATTACCTGGAGAACATTTTTCAAGTAGGCCTACTTCTTTTTTTTTTTTTTTTTAAGGTCTGTTCCTAGTGAGGAATCTTTGATGTAGTCAGCAAGACTTTTCTACTGCCTAGAACACCTATTGATATATCACCAAATAGAGAGCAGAGGAAAAAAAACCCACCCTTGTGTGTCACTGGATTCTTAATCTATTTTATGAGCCTTAAACACCACAACTCTTTGCACAGTAGAAATTTCAAAAGATCCAGAAACTCAATTTTTTCCTTCTTCTGTGGCTTTTCTAAACCTGAAGTTTTATGTTTCGTGATTATTTTTAAACAGCACAAACCTTTTTAGGCTTTTTCTTACCTTCCTTATCAAGGAAGAAAGAAGAAATCCTGTGAATCAGATCCCACGTGCATAATCACACAACTCTGTGAACTAAACGCATCCATAAAAAGCATTCAGCTCTAACATTGCTGTATAGGGAATGCTTAGACTTAAAAATTATGCTGTTTGGACTAGCAACTTTGAGTACATGTTATGAGCAATGCATCTGCATTAGTACTTTTTATTTTCCTTTTTTAACTTAAATCTGGGGACATGAGAAACCTGACAGTGTCTAAAATAAACCTGCTAATTACTTCGCCTTTTGTAATTCTCATTCCTCTTTTTGTTCCACATTTCTATTATACTAATGAGCACACAGATAAATGTTTTTTAAAAATTGATCAGATCTGGATTGCCAGCCAGCAGGTTTACAGTAGTAACCTCAACCAAATTTATAATGATTTGTTACCCTTTACAGAGCCAGGGAACACTATAAACATCTTGAGTTGGGTGGGCTGAATTCGTCACCTACCTTGGGAGGACCCATTTCCAGTGGGTTTTCCATCTTTAGGCACAAAGTCACATCCCAGACTGGGGGCTCACCACAGAGGTGAGGGGATGGTGGCCAGGGGTGAGGGGAGAGGACATGATGGGGGCTTGGGGGAACAAAGGGCCACTGGCCATCCCAGGGAAACCCACAGCTCCTCCCTGTTGCCTTCACACTTAAGGGAGTGGGGACTAATGAGGGAGCAGCTTCTCATTTGTTTCACCTCACCCCAATTTACAGCCCAGCCTCAGCAGTTTCCAGAGACAGCAATGGGTTTCTTCCACCCACCTCTCTTCCACCTGACCAAAATCCCTTGTTTCTTTCCATCACACAAAAGCAATTTCTTTACATCTGAGCCATCTCCACTCAGGAATCTCATCTGGCAACAGTGATCAGCTTAGGCCCTTGTCTCAACCACTCTCCAATGTCTCCACCCAGAGGGTTTTTTCTCCCTCTCCCATTAGTCATTTAGATGTCAAAGCAAAAGTTTGAAGATTTAGCTGAAGGGACTTCTTTTTTTATTCCAATTTTGTTCCAATTTTCCAGCCCCATTTCATTGTGACCACAACATATTTATCTTTTTTTTTTTCCTTTTTTTTTTTCCCTTTTTTTTCATTTTGAGGAAAAAGGCTTAATCATTGTTTATCTGCATCTCCCTGGATCCTATCTCCAAATTCTTGCACCATGAACAAGCCTCTAAATAGAAACCACACAAGGGAGAGACCCTGGGAATATTCCAACTGCAGGGAAAGTTTCAATCCAAGATCACACTGTTAGGCACCAGAGAGCCCAGCTACACAGGCTCAGGAAATTCAGTTTCATTACTCTACTCATCATCCAACTACACATTTCACACTCCATCATCTCCTCTTATTTATCTATTGCCTCCCTAGATCTTGAGTGCTTCTCCCCTCTCTGTGAGTCCTGAGTCATTTCCATTTTACTTCTTTCCCCCTTCTGTTATTTTAGGCCTGCTGTCTTTTTTCCCACAGTGTTTTGCTCTGCATTTAGAGCCAGAAGATCAGCAAGCATGGACAGGATGCAATGATTCATCTCTCTAGCTCTCACCTCACCTCTATAGCTACAGCAGGGAAATTAGATGCCATATCTAACCTGTACCTGGGGAAGCAAACGTGCAGTGGAAGCAATAGGGCTAAAGCTACTGGGGAAAAAAAAAAAAAAAAGGAAGCCTGGCTTGGAAGTAAATTTATTCACTTATCTGCAAAACATGGCACATTTGTTGTGTTTCGAGGTTTTGTGTCTTAGTTACTTGATTAATTGTGTTGATTTCACTTTGTGTTTCTTGTTTATTTGTCTCCTTCTGCTTGTGGGATGCTTTAGTCCTCAGTGCCTAAAGGGAATGCTTGGCACTGGGATGGGGCTGCTGTCTGGGATGTTTGTGCCATTTCCCACTCTATTCTGAAATGCTTGTTGAGCCCTTGCAGTGCTCCAAGTTGTGAACATAACTCCAGTATGTTTTCCTCCATCAGCTCTGTTTTGTGGCCTGCAGTTACCAGGTTTATCTGTCTGGGTTAGAAGAAGCAGGAACTTCATAATATACTGCATTTTTTAAATGCATTAGCAGAATTTCTTTAGAAATTAAGGTTATCAAGTTGCTCTGATTTGAGTGTGTTCAGCAATTTAATGCTCCTAGAAAATGAATAAGAGCTTTACTCAAAACACTTTTCTAAAACATCTTTTAGAAATTTATATTTTTTTTAACACATCCATTAGTGGAGCTCAGGTCCTGATGAGCATGGATATACCTTCTCCAGTGCTCCAGGGTGGGAAGGAACCTCTGCTTACATTCAGTGGTTTGAAACACAAGTGGTACAAAAAGGGTTGCTGGGATATAGATATTCCCTTCTGGTATATAAAATAAGACACCTTCCAGCAGGTTCTTTTTTCCCCTCTTTTCCAAATATTGGGCTGGAAGTATTCCCAAGGGGCTGAGGAAGCTGGAATGCCTGGTCTGGGGCAGGCTGTGAAGCATTTAGGACTGACTGCCCCAGGCACAGCCATGCAATCTCGGTGTGCTCATTCCTGGGTCCTTCCAGGATGCCCAAGGGCTTGGGCTGAGCCAGGGATCACTTCCCAAATGATTCCCCAGTGGGGACATCCCTGAGACCCCCTGAGGTGACCACAGCTCTGCTGAGCTGCCTTGGGATGGCTTTTACAGGGGATTTAGGGAAGGCAGCTGCAGGAACCTGCCATGGTCTGCAGTCTGCCCCTGGAGGGTTCCTTTCCCTGTGCCTGATTTCTGTGCTCCCATTTCACCTCAAACCCTCACCTCACCTCCTCTCCTCTGCTTGGTCTCCTTTAAAACCTCTGGTACAATGAATATGGAGAACCACAGCAGGAACTTGATCTCAGATGGCACTGTTTAATTTTATTGTAATAATGGTAATAAATGTACTGAGCGCAAACACTGTGCTCCATACGGAAAGAGATTTAATACATTTAACTGGATTTGGAAATTGCTTCTCCTGAATGGACACCCATTCTTGTTCAGATCACAAGAGGCATCTCAGATGGTGCTTTGAAAGATGATAGAATACCTGTCATCTTGATACCAGGATAAAGTGGAGAAGGAACATTAGATTTCTACTGCTGGCCTGTGAAAAGAACTTTTTTTTTTTCAGATACTTTGATTTTATTTCATTACGTTTCCTTTACTTCATTTAATTTAATAATATGTTTCAAATCTATTTATCCAAATGCATCTGTTTTATACTTGAGGAAATACAATCTGAAAAGAAAATGTAACTTTTTTCCAGTAAAGTTAAAAGAATGAAAGGCAACTAATTTTAACATATTGCCACTTAATGTCATCTCGTTTGCTGATAAAATACATGGTAAAGCATTTTCAGAAATCAATTCTTGAAACAAAGCAGAGCTTTTCTGGATAATGAATGGAGATGCATTTATTTATTTATAGGGCGTTCATCATTCTAACTCCTTTGTGTTTCACAAATATTAGTAAGTTGATCCATGCTCCACTGAAAAGAAGGGAAGTCTTGTTAGCTCCACGAGGCACAGAAATCACATGGTCTGCTCACTCTTACCAGAAAGGTGCATGTAAACTATATTAGAATTTAAAAAAAAGAAATAAGTTTCTCTTACTACAATACTTAACCAGTGAAAAGCTCCCTCTGTCATTGAATATTTCTAAGCTGAAACATTAAGCATCCTCAGTCAACCAGGGACATCTAACTAGATAAAAACTAGATAAAAACTCTAAAACTAGAGCATCTTTGTGCTTCTGGTGTTTAAAAGGACATTTATGACGATAAAACTGTTGGGTTGGTTGTTGCTGTTTTGTTTGTTTGTTTGTTTTATAAATACATTCTTTGACTTCTTTCCTTTTATTTCCTGAGCCTTTACTCAATGCCTGAGTTACATTTCCAAGCTTTTTCCTGCAGACATGAGGACTAGAGAAATTATTTTATAGTTTCACTGAGATAAAATATCTTTGAAATTGTCATCTAGTTACATACCTTGTGGCAACCTGCTAAAGGAGAGGAAGCCTGTTTGTATTTCAGTGTGACCACACTTTGGTATTGCACTGTTTTCAGGAGTTATAATAATGTCATGTGTTTGTTAATTCAAATCAAGCTTTAAAAATCAAGTTTAAATCAAGTTTTTGATTAGATACGGTCCCTTTATGGTGCCTAAGCCTTACAAGGTCATTAATTTTATCTGTGCAAAGTGGTAGCATTGCCAGAATATCCATACCTAAGCTTGCAGAACTATTTTGGAAAGAGAGAAATCCTGTGATAACAGTATTCAAATGTGACCACTGACAAACTTTAATGGGCAATCTCTGGACACATGTAAAAGTGAGTCCTTTGAAGTGTTTTGCATTAGTTTATCTTTGCTCTAGCAAAGTCATTAGGGCTCTTAACAACCATTTGGAGGGGTAAGCGAGGCCAAAAATGAGAAAATTCTGCGTATCATTGCTGTTTTGAAAGAATCCACAGAAAACTCAATGTATGTAAAATGTTTTGCTGAATTCCACATTTCTTCCTTACAAATACAAGCTCTCTCTCTCTCTCTGTAGCTCCTTGTTTGCATGTTTAATGCTATGCTGCTCTGTGAGTCTCCTCACTCCTATGGAATCCTGATGCTGCATTTGTGCATTTGCAGGGCTGTGACCTCGAGCAACACTCGCTCAATGGAGTAACTACCAGTTGAGAAACAAAACAAAAATCAACTCTAATTGTGCCCATTTAAATTCAAACATTGAGAAATAGCTTAAATATGGTATTTCTGAATGTAAATTTTATAAAAAGTCTGACGACTTTAGGATTCTGTTAGCTCTTCAGTCCCTCTGTAACGAGGCATTGCTCAGATTGATGTTGAAAATAATGCAGCTGCTCTTGCAGCTGCAGCAAGAATTCACAGAAGCCAGGATGCAAAGCAAGCTCTGATCAAAGTCCCTGCCTTTAGCTTTCTGCAGTGGGTTTGTTTTTTCTTTTACTTATTTATTAGCTTAATTCCAGCATCTTCTGAAATGTGGGAAGGCCTTGCTGGGAATAACTGAGGGTTAAAGCTTTAATGGCTTTACTTTGCCTCACAAATGAAAATCCTGGAATTTACTGTTTTCTGCAAGCCAGACTCACTCTGACAGCAGAAAATGCTGGTTAGTTTTGGTTTGTATTTTTGTTTTTTAAAATGAACACTTCAGGGTAGGTCAACATCAAGGCACTGAGAGCCAAGAAAACAAGAGCATCAAAAAGGAGGAAAGATATTTCACAGGTGTGCAGGTGTACAAGAGCATCTTTGTGCTTCTGGTGTTTAAAAAGACATTTATGCCTTTGGGTAGGAGCTGATGAACTCACAGGCTGACACCTCAAAATGTTTGTCTTTGTGTGGCCAGCAGGCAGGTTTGGAGCAAGGTGCAAATCCAGCATCCCCCCCTTCTGCTTTTTGATTTATGCAGACAGAAGGTGACAGGAATTAATTGCAGCAGCAACACAATGGGCCCTGAATAAACACAGATTTTGGCAGTCCCAAAGGCGTTTGACACCATCCTCACCCCATTTCCTTACTCCAGGTTTGTGGAGGATAACTGACACTTTGGCTCTTGTTGGCTCTTTCATGGACAGGTTGACATTAGCTAAAAATAATTTTAAATAATTTTGAAACCAAGCTTTACACATAGCTTAAACCCAACAAGAATAAATCACATCACTCAGTCTTTCATAGCCACCATGTCATCCCTTCAGGAAAATAGTTCCCAGGGAGACTTACACCAGCAGGTGATCCAAAGAAGCAAAGGACCATCATTCACCTCCCAAATCTGAATGTACTAATGCCTGAGAATTCAGTAGATTCTGTTACTGGCCAAAAGTGACCTGTACTCAGGACAAAACAGCAATTGCATACCCCTGCTCCAATTTAATTCCTAATTTCAGACCTAAGAGAGAAGATCTCTACTCATGGCAAAGTTCATAAGACAGTGTTTGTAGCCCAGGTGTAGCCACACCAAACCCTGCAAGTTTCTCCTGGCAAAATCAGCTGGATAAAAGGAGCTGATGCAGTTCTTGTTCAGCTGATGGAAGTTATTGGGTCACCTTAGCACCAGTTAGTATTCAGGCTGCACTACCTTGCCTCCATTGGAGCTTTGCAGAATTTTCTCAGGAAGGTCATAAAATAAAACATTAGAGTAGTGTAACTTAAAGGTTACAAAAGCATGGGCTACACAATCAGCATTAGTCTGTGACAGCACTGGCTCCAGTCCCAGTGTAATTTTTAGGAAATAAAAGCAAGAACCAACCACGCATTTAATAAAATTAACAAAAACATGCTAGGATCAATTTTGGATCTGATTTTCTTTTGTTTGGTTGGTTTGTTTTTTTTGTCATTGTCTCACAACCATCATTGGATTCCCTTGGCTGTCCCTGCTCTTACAGATTTGTGTCATTGCATAAAGCCATGGCAAAGACCAGCTCATACACCCTGAATGGGAAATTTGTACCCATAGAACTTGTGCCATGTACCTTTCTGCTTATCAAGGGAAGAAAAACTTCCCTACTGTTCTTGCAGCCCTTCAAGGTTAAAATCCATATTGACCAAAAAAAAAAAAATGCAGCAGAGGTAATAAACATTCACAGGGATTACACTGGAAAACGAAGACACCAAGCTAAAAGAAGAAATTAAAAGTAAAAGCCATATTAAGAACCTAAAAGCTGTCAAAGAACTGCCTTGAATATTAATCTGAGCTATTTTAGCCAGGCCTTTTTCAGCACCTTTTCTTTCCTGCTAACCTTTATGTTACAGCTCTATTGCCTGTACAGAGTTGCTGAATTGAAGCTCTGCCTGTCAGGAGCTCTTTTCTCTGCTTTAGCTCCCAGTAGTTACTGGATTTGCCTCAGCTGCCATATTAAACCCTTGCATGTCAAATTACAAAGCAATTAGGGTGAAATGCAGAGTCGTAATACACAGGTTTAAAAAACCTCCCTAAACCCTAACTCTACATTTTCTAGGTTTGTAATGATGACTTTGGAAAGTATTAAAATATTTCTTTAATTAATATAATCCCCGAATTACTGACATGTGCTTTACCTGGTGTCATGTAAGTCTTTTATCTTTCCACCTTCCTCTTTTCCCTACCTCATGGGCTTTTTCTGCCTATGAATGTTTAAAGTTCATTATTTCACACTGGGAGAGATGGAATAAGCCCAACTTGAGTATCTGCTAAAGTAGCTGGTGAAGCAAAGAAGTACATGGATGAACTTTCCAAATGTTTTATCATACATTCTGACCCCTGAAATTTGCTCATCCTGTCCAACATCACTGCAGAAACACAGCTCTAAGCTGAGAGCCCTGGGAGCTGTGCCATTAATAGAAGGCAGATGTGGTGGAACGAAGAAGAGCCTAGAGGATGGGTCAGTGGTAGCTGCCACCACTGTGCTCTGAGTCAGGAGCCAAAGAGGGATGGATGCACAGCCATGGCTAACTCATTTAATATCTCTGCTTACCATCTCTGCACCCCAGTGGGACTCATCAGATTTAATTACATATCTAATGTGAAATTCAGCCTCACCCCGTGAGTTATTGCACTTCCTCAATTCCCCTTACAGTGTGGAAGCACAGCACTTCACAGGACTGGTCCTGCCATGAAAATTAATTAGTTTATGCCTGAACAGGGCTTTCAACATACAGATCATTCTGTATGACAAAGTAGTATTAGATAACAAACCAAGTTATTCAATTGAATTACGGAGCCATAAGAAAATTATTGTCTCTCATTTTTAATCAAGCAGGCTCCAAGACAGATTAGTCCCTGATGATGATGCTTTGGCTATTTCAACAGATTTTATTGCCACCAGAAAAGTTTCTCCCTCGCTTGCACCCTACAGTCTTCATTGCTGTTTATGTAACACACTCAATAAACCCAGCTCCAGGTTTCAGGTGAGCCTCTACCTTCAGGGAGCAGTGATTGTTAAGACAACTTGTTGAAGGTGGCTAAAAAGCCTTCTTTGTTTGGAAACAAACACCTCCACCTCATTTTCTTTGGGGTTTTTAATAAACATCCTGTTTAACCATCGCTCACTGCAGAGATACAGGAGAGGAGAAAGAGTTCTGAAGATTCAAGAGAATTAAGCACCAGTATTTCTGCATTTCTTTCCATGGCATCAGAGAATTCCCAGGTTATAGATGTGCAGGGGATTTCATATGCATGAATGCTTCAGTGCCCTCCCACCAGTTCTCAGAGTCTTTATTAGCTCCATAACCCAAGCAGAAGAATTTCACTACTGCTTTTAAGGGTCATCTGAGTAGAAGCTTCAAGACAAATTGTGCTGCTGAGGTCACAGAAATTCAGTAGCTAACTTGGCAAAAGAGAACTTAGTTTTGTTTGCTGAGGGATAAAGGTGTGGTTTTTTGCATGGTCCTCTTGGCAGAAATAAATTTCTGATCATAGCAAACCATTTGCAGACATAAAGTTCATCAGTTGCCGTCTTTTTTGGACTTGCTAAAATTTTTGGGAGAGATCAGTGTTAATTTATACCATGGGAGGATCTGGACTAGCTCTGTGAGGTTTCTGATTTCTCAGTTAGGCTGTGTTTCCCATGGATCCCTTCTGCATGAGCATCCTTGTTAAGACAAGAGCAGTAGGGACCTGCCAGCACCCACTCTGCTCCTTTTTCCCTCACCCTGCTGGTTTTTCACACTTTTTCTTCCATTTATTGCTCTTACATTGGAAATCAGATAGAACAGTCATAAAGGACAGCAGCACCAGAGAAATAAAGGCTGCAGCAATAAAGACAAGAAATAGGAATGCCAGTTAATGACATCTGTCCAGGGAGATTCCTCCTTTGGGGAAGTGGAGCAATATCAAGGGCATTCAGAAGGAAGATAGACCCTCTGCCCACTAAAATTCACTTTGCATCTTGATATGATGGCCTTTTCCAAACCTTCTTTTGGTTTCTCTGTGTCATACTTGCTGGCTTCCTTTTCTTCTTCCCACTCTCATGCCTTCCTTTTCTCCCTGTTACTCCTTTTGATTGACTTTGATTTGGGGAATTGTTGTGGGTTTTGTTATTATCAGAGAAAAGAATCAGGCACACAAAGGAAGATAATAGATTTCTTACTTTCCAATAAAGTTACTGACTGAAGCTCTAGCACTGATTTATCACAGAATTATGGAATGGCCTGGCTTGGAAGGGACCTTAAAGCTCATCTGGTTCCAGCCCACCTGCCATGGGATGGGCAGGGACACCTTCACTAGACCAGGTTGCTCCATCCAGCCTGGCCATGAAGATTTTGGGATGGGGCATCCATAACTTCTTTAAAACACCTGTTCCAGGGTCTCACCACTCTCACAGTACAGAATTTTTTTTCCTAATATCTAATCTAAACCTACTCTCTTTCAGTTTGAAGCCTTTCCCCCTTGTCCTATCACTACACGCCCTTGTAAATGTTTTGATTTTATTTTTATTTGCATTTTTATTGATTTGCCACGTTTTTAAACACCCCAGCATCACCCAAAGTGTAACCAGAAGGAACTACCTCCACCAAAATTGCCTTTTTTTCTGATGGGGTGGTCCTAGTTAGTAGCTTGGGTATTGCAGTTAACTTTTTACCATACAAAAACTCACAAGATTTAGGGGCGTTGGTTTGCATTTGGTGAGCAGAACAGCTAAAATGGTACCTCTAACCTCACACACCTTAATTAATGAGGGTGAGTGAGCAAAGCTGGGGGGACAGTCAGGGGACAGCCACCCTGGGGTGGTGAGCAGCAGCTGGGGCTGGGGTTGGTCAGGGTGAGGGGTTGGTGAGGCAGAGCTGGAGCAGAAACAGGATCTGAACCCAGCCCTGGCCCTGCCTGAGCCACTGCAGGCCATGAAGGCACCTTCTCTGCCACAGATCTGGCAGCTGACAGATTTTGTGCATTGCACAAGGGGTTTGTCACTGCCATTTTATAAGTTTCTTATATGGAAACTTGCTGGACCTTTTCCTTCCATGGGAAAGCTGACTTCTCTGCAGATTTCTGTAAAAACAAACCTGTGTCTGTGTGTGGATTCAAGGACATCAGATTCATTCCTTTGCCTGTCTCCTGATACAGGAGATGTAGTTTTCTCTTTCTAGCCAATGATGTAGAGGTTGTAATCTCTCTGGCTTTGTAAGCACTGGGGAGTCTTGCTCTGACATGGTGGAGGAAACATGTAACTCTGAATGTGGGCACCTTAGCCCTAAAACCTCCTGAATAATGGAGTCATTCTAATAAATCATATAAGCCTTCTGATACTGGAGTCAAGGAGCCTCATTCAGCACCCAATGCAAGACCCAGAGAAACAAACAGCTTTCCAGGCAATGATCCTTTTAAAACAACAGGGGTTGGAAGCCACTGCAGGTGTGAAAACACCTCCTTTAGGTTTGGGCTTTCCTTGGGCTGGCTCCCAGAGGGATGTGATTATTTTGTGAAGTGAAGAGAGCCCTCTCTGCACTGTGAGTCCTCATTGAATTCCTGCCTCATCCTGGAGGCTGGGCTGCCCAGAGCAGTTCTGAGATTCAGACTTCTTAATAGCATGTGGGCAGACCTAATCAAGCCCACAGCACAGTCTGCAGCAACCCTCCTAAACCAAACTCTGCCCCTCTGCACTCGTTCTTTACAAGTACTCAGCTCCCACCATTTCAAAGCAATCTTTCAGAAAATCAATAGTTCTTCATCTCCTTCAGAATGAGAGCAAGTAGGACACTTGAACGTTTGCTTTGTAATCTCTTCAAAAATTGCTTTCTTGTCTTCCCAACAGAATTAGGAAATATTGCAGTACCAAAAAAAAAAAAAAAAACAGAAAAAATCTCGAGCTTTTCCAGCACAGCGTCTCACTGGTAGGACCAATCTTTGTATTCCTTTTCATTTAGGGATTACCCTAAGCTCAGAGCTCTGTTTATACCTTAGGCACACACACACACATCCTTGTTCCTCGCACAGAGCAATTATTTGTTCTCACAACTCCACTTTTCAGGAGCCTACTGTAAAATCCTTTCCTATTTTAAAATTTCCATTTTCCTCTCCCTCTTCCCTCTCCGTGGCCCTTTAGCCATGGAACTGAAGTGCTCTGCTCCCTGTGAATCCAGTCTAGGAGGGCTGGCCAGGCTTCTCATCCCAGCAGAGGCAGCGCTGACCTTTTTCCCTAATTGACAATGCGGGGTTTGTGCTGATGCCATGGCATCACTACACGGAGCTGGGATGCTCTCCCTGCTGTCTCTTTTGTCTCTCAGCATTTTTCTCCCACACTTTTACAGGAAGTGTATCCCTAGGAGGGAGTGCAAGGAAGACCAGGGTGCCTGAAAAACATAGAAAACATCTTCAATTTTCCTCTCTTTATTTTTCCCTAGTCACACCAGGTACCAACCACGTATCCTGAGCCCTCACTACATGCTCAATCTCCCTTTTCCTTCCTCCAGGTTGTGACCACTGATGTTGTTTTTTGTGTTTGCTTTGCCTCCCTGTCCTGAGACGTGCTGCTAGGGAGATTGGTTCCTCTTGGGTTTGAATTATAATTGTAGTTGTTAGCCTACTGTCCTCTTACAGCTCTAATTTTATTCAAACAACTTGTTAGTAAGATCCTTGTGCATCTCTACAGCAATAAATAGTTAATTGAGGTGCCTAATTTTGTGTTAAATTGTTGGCAGTTTATATTGCTGAGCATCACAGCAGAAGTTTTAAAATAACACTTTAAAGAATACATGGAGGGGAAGAGGCCCCAAGGAAACTGAAAATATTAAGAGCTTTATTTAGCCATTTTGTGAGATTGGCTCACCCATTTCAGTGAGTACTAGAACTTTTAAAGATGCTGCCTGTCCTGGTTTCAACTTCCTTAACGCTTAAAAGAGTTGTCTCAATGCTGGTTATAGATTGGCAGCCATGTGTCCAAACATGCAGCCTTGTCTAAGCCAACAAATCAAAGAATTGCAGGTGATGGGTGTTGGTCAGAGGGGGCAGGAGAAGTTTCCTGGTTCTCCCTTTCTCCCCTCTCCCATGGCTGCCATCCTGGGTCAGTCGATATTTCCAGGCTGCTTCAGTGCCAAATGAAATGGATTAACTCAGATCCCTCAGATCCCAGGTACTTTAGTGAATCTGTTTACCCTGAGCTGCTTTAATTGGCACAGAAATGCACCGGGTGCTGCAGCAGGGGAAGAGAAGGGCAGTATTGACCAGCTGGAAGAAGCAGATTCCTAAATCACCTGGGGCAGCCCTACAGGACCATGGCTGGCTGCATCCTTCCTTCAAGGAGTGATAAATAAATAAAACATAGAGGGGGGAAAGATCCAGGGAGAGGAAACAAACCCCATTACTATCAAGATGATCTGATGCTGGCAGGAAGAGGGATTTTTCTATTTTCCTTTTTTCCCTAAACAATGCCCAAGTATTTATAGGGGCTCCCTGTATTCCTGGACACATTACATTAATTTCATGCTGCCATTTCCCTTCTGCACGGGGCACTGTGCAAGAAGCCAATGGCAGCCACATTTTTAACACCCCTGGTGAAAACTTCCCTCCATTATTTTAACTGTATTTCCCACTTAATTTTTCCCGTTATCCTTAAAGACACCATAAGGATTTTACCCAGGATTTGCTTCTTACATTCTGGTTCTGTCACATTTACCCTCAACTTTAGTTAACTACCATAAGCTATTGTGGGCAACATGATTTGGAGTTGTCTTAATTTTAATATTAAACCTAAACTTAATCCTGACCCCAAGTTTACTGTCTTTGCATGGGTGCCTAGTGAACTATCTGATAGTTGTGAACAGCAATTATTAACACAGTTTAATATTTCTCTTATGTTTGTAGCCTAATGAATTTAGTGTTTTTTCTACTCAGCACCATATAAACAATTGATACAGAAGCTTCAGCCTCAATAGCAATTAGGGTAATATGGTTAAAATCCTGCAAACTGCTATGAAAAGACCACGATTAACCTTGCCAAATTTCAGCCCCAAGCCAAATTTATTGGGTTTTTTAAATAAACCTGTTAAATACAGTGAGTAAAAATAGTGTTTGGACTGGAAGTGCTGACAAAACCTTTACTGCAGCAATGTGGACAATGCAGCTGTAATAATGGCAAGTGTGCCCTTATCACAGCAAGAAAAATGTAAGGAGTCCTGAATTTGCAGTGAATGAGCCATTACTTATGTCTATCACAAAGAAACAAGAGTACTGAACAAAAAAAAATACATTTAGGGCTGGATTTTTTTCCCCAAAAGAAAACTAAAAATAAAAAAGATCAGATGTGACTCAGGCTTTCAAACAATAAAAATAGTAAGATAAAAGAACTAGGTTGCTTCATTGCCTAAAGAAATGGCTAGAATCTTAAAAAGTCTGAAACCTGATTGTGAGAGACTCACTTTATGGGCTGCTAAGGAGGTGCTGACCTTCATCATCAATAGATTGTCTGAGCCTTTGTGGTATTCAGCAGTAAAGGAAGTGCTTAAAAAGTCATCCCGCTGAAAGATGGACTGGAAAAATCTCCAGTTCAGATCTCAGCATAGCTGTTGTCAGAGCACATGCTCATTCAGAAAGCCTGTCTGTAAATCTAACTCAGATAAATCTTCCTTCATTTTTAAGTGATAAAACGGGACCATCCTCACCTTTACAGATGGATCAGGATATCCGGAATTCAATAGAAGTGAAATTATTACAGAGGAGGGCAGCTAACGACCTGTCTGTTGTGGGGCTTTGGATGTGTTTTGTTAGAGCTCTGTACTCCTGAGTCCTAGAGGACACTGAAGGAGTGGGATAACACGAGCACCAGTGGTGTCATTTCCCTGCTCCTGCTCCACAGCTCCAGACGCAGTTTTGCCCGTTCCAACAGTTGGTCTGAAATGGACTGTGGCAGATGACTGCCCTGTGATTCCAAACAGCCTTCTGGGAGAAAGGGACTGTTATAGATGAAAGACTTCGGCTCCTTTAACTTTCTGGAAAAGTCCCATCCCTGCCTAAGCACTACACAATGTGGAAAGCTGCCACAAATCTTCTAGCAGGGGGAATGAGCCATTCTGGGGTGATGCCTCAGATTTTGGCTTTTATATTTTTCAGATTCTGTGCTGCTTTAGTGTGTAGGTCTGAGCTTCATATTAGGGGATGGTGAGATCTCTTCACAGAGTAGGGAAACAAAACAATTCCTTCTCCAGCTGGGGACCAAGGACAAATGATCCAAACCTCAGGCCCAAGAGCACAAACAACGTGGGCTGAAGAGAGAAAAACAAGAAGGATGGGACTTGATACTCTAAAGCTGTAATGGAACAATTAGCTCCAATATGCCAATGGACCAAAACTTATAAAAGTGTGAGACCCCATGACCAGTGTCCATTTTGTGCCCATTTTGGTTCATCTTGGGTGCAGCCCTGGCTGGGCTCTTGTGCTGCCCAAGGTGGATCCATTGAGGCCTCCTAATAAATCCCGACTTTATTCTTTAACTCTGTCCAGCCTCTGCTCTAGGCCAGCCTTCACAAGGCATCAGGGGTATCAGGCTAACCCAGCTGCAGGGGAATCTTTGCACAAAATGCACAGGTCTGTGTGTTGCAGATACAGCCATGCTGTGGATAAGAAATGCTGTGAGGTTATCCCTGAGAAGCCACGCAGCACTGAACACTCACAGCACAAAAAAGAGATGGGCCCTGATGGCTGGAGCTCCTGGGCACCCTGAACAAGGCAGCTTCTCCTGGTGCTGCAGGGGAAGGGAAACCAGACCCAAAGAGTGGCAGCAGCAAGCTCTGCCTGTCCTGATCAGGGTGGGGGAGAGGGAGAATTACTGCTGTCTCCAGATCTAGTGCCTGATTTGTCTCTGAGCTCAAGCAGGGCATTTCATGGGGCACATTCCAACTTGGATCATGGCTCTCCTTGGACTGCTGCCACATGGTTGGGGTAAGGAATGTGTTTCAGGGTAAGGAATGTGTTTCAGAGTAAGAAATGTACTCAAAGTCCCCTTTTGGCTTCCCAGCTGCCATTCAGCCGCCCCAGACCTGCAAATCATGCCCGGGTATGATCCAGCAGGATGATTCCAGAGGGAATCTCTCCTTCCATTTACTTCTTCTGCTGTGACAGGCAAGTGTGACCCTCAGAACAGCAGCTTGTGCTGTCCACTGACAGCTTCTACTGAGATTGGTAAAACAGACCTTTTTCTGCAGCACAGCCCCACAGAATTCACGTCCCAGAGAGCTGGTAACAGCAATGTAATGGTCCAGTTTCAAAGCAGCTTAATCCCCTCTGGGAACTACTGAAAGAAATTCCTCTCTCCTGTCACTCCACTCCAATCAATGCTGAAAGGTTCTGCCTTGCTATATGTAGATTCAGGAAGAAAGCACTGCAGCCTTTGGTATTTAGAAAGGTTTTACTTCACATCTGCAAGGCCAGAAGCTTTTTTGGTTGAAATCAAAGTTTAAATTCTGAAGAAAAAAGGGCTCATCAAAGAACTGGCAAAGAATTTAACAACTAGGTGCCAGCTGAAATGCCAGTGTGATTTATCAGCGAGTTCTTCCCTAATCTGATGTGAGATAATAGGAGAAGGTGTTGAAAGCAGAATCAAACTAGTAACAGAACAAAAAGCATAAGTAATAGGGTTCATAAAATTATGCACAGAGTAAGTTTACATTATCTGGTAGGCAGGCCACTCTCCCCAAGAAGGTTTTGTTAGATAGATTGGGAAATCAACAGACAAAACCAGAAGATTTTAAAAGACAAATTGGGTTATTTTCATTTTGCATGCAGATATTTTTTCCATGTAAGCCTCTCTATTTTGAGAGATGTGATTTCCTTAGCGATAGACCCAACAAAACACTTGGCTGTAGCAGCTGGTGGTGCCAGGTTCATACATCTCCTAGCAAAGATTAACCCTCAGATTTGCAGAAAGCTGCATTTGCTTATCACAGATCAGGAAAATCATTCTTGAGAGCTCACAAACTTAGAGTAGTTTCCTTCTGACTATAGCACTAAATTGTCTATATATCTATATATATATTCCCCTGCCTAGTAATTCATTAGAAGCATTTTACAGTAAACACTTCCAAAATAAAACCCAGACGTTTTAACAAAAGCCTTGGGAAAATAGTTAACTGACAAAGATAATGATCTTCTAAAAGCTTTTCCCTGGACATGGGTTTGGGTTTTTTCATTGAGATGGTGGTTGAAGTGAGGCAGCCTGATATAATGGGCTTCCATGAACAGCCCAAAGTCATGCTAATCAGCTTGAATAACTAAAAATATAACAGGGACAGTGAAAATCCACTTGAAACAGCAAAGTTCACTTCTCTGGTCCATCAGAGAAATGTCTGCAAGTGACCAAAGAATCCTTGGTCTCCATTTCACAGTTTGTTCTCTTCTTTTTATTCTACAGTAAATTTCTTTTAAATTCAGTTTGGTCCAGCCAGTTTCCCATTCACACTGGTATCAGCCCCCATCGGAAGCAGAGCTTTGCCTTTGGCAGCATTCTGGCAAGGAGGAAAGTCCAGCAATTCTCCTCAAAAGGCTCCTCAGTACTGTGTGGCTGCTCAGAGGAAAACCCCTGCAAACTTATATCTGGTGCAGACTTATTTCCAGACTTCTACCAGCGAAGAGCCCACCCAGGAGGCTGTGAAAGTTCTGTGCTCCATCCTGCAGGGCCACGAGGAGCTCCAGCACAGGGCCCAGGTGTGACAGCTCTGGTGGCATGGCACCAAGAGGGGCAGGGCTCGTCCCCTCAGCTGGGCTGGGCTGCCTGGAGCCTCTCTGCTCCCCTGCACTCTCAGGATAAATCACAATTCCCTAAATTGCCCAGCGCTGAAGCCAGGACTGGAAAATGCAGCTTCCCATCTTTAGGCTGTGCTATGGTTTGTTTTAAAAAGGGATTGAATGTCTTACAAACAGGTAAAATTGCTGCCAGATGCAAGTACATTAGCCTTCTCCAGCTGCTTTACTGCTGCCATTCAAAATAGCTTGCTATAAATATGATTCCTTTGAGCTCTATTCCAGCAAGTGCAGAGCACTATCTGGGAAGGGCCCGTGGTTTTCCATCCCCACTGAACTCAATAGGAGTTGTGATTGCTCAGCACATTGCTGGAAAAATCTGCTGAAATTACCGTAAATCACACAATTATCCCCTCACCTCTCGCTATTTTTCTTTCAGTCGTGGAAGAAGGCAGGAAACAGAAAGAAAGACAACAAAAGAAATGGTGCAGACAGAGCAAACCCTGAACAGAAATCGGGGAGCAATGAAAAACAAGCCAGGACAGAAGAAGAAACACCATTAGGGATTGGCAAGTGGATATTCCCAAGACCTCCACTTCATATTTCTGTGTCAAAACTAATGGAAATAGAAACAGAGTTGGTCTGAATTGATGAGGTGGACATTTCCCTTGGGTTTGGCGAGTTTGTGAGGGTTGGTATCACACAAACAGCATGTCAACATTCCAAAAATCTCCTAAGGACAGCACTTTGCAGCACACTGAGGAGCAGCTCCCCAGTGGAAGGCAGCACTCGCTCCAGGCAGGAGCAGCAGCAGTGCCCAGGTTCCCCCAGCCCCGGAGCCACAGGGATAAACCAGCACAACCCCCCCAGCAAAGGAAATGCAAAGCACTCCTTGTGCTCACCAGGTGCAACAAAATCGATGCCAACAAGGAGCATGGCCCTGGGATGGGTAGGGGTGAATGAAAATCCTGAGATGCAGTTGCATGTGAAATCCAAAAATTAAGAGCTATTCATAAATAGTAGAAGGAGAGGGGCATTGGACTGAACCAAAAAAAATCTCAGGTAATTTTTTTTTTCCTCTAAAGTTACTACTGTATTTATGTATAGGGGAAATCAAAAGGACATAAAGTGAAAAATAAATACTCTATTTTTTAATCCCAGCTCTATCAGGGACAAATGAGATCTCAATAGTCAGGGAAGTTCCCACTCTGCCCCAGCTGTCCACACAGTAGTGCACCAAATGTTTAATCCTTTAGTTAAACAAAACTCCAGTTTAACCTCTTTTTTCCCTTAGAGTATTTCCATCATGCCCTCTGTTTCCTTTTTTCCTTTAAAGCCAGAATATGGCTGCTGGATCTAAATCCTTTTCCTTTCCATGGTGAGCAGCCCCCTTTGGATTCAGATGGCTTTGTCTTCAACAGCCAAGAATCCAAAAGCTGGGGTTTTGTGGGAAAAGGTTTCTTGGTTGTCTGAGATACTAAAGAAATAATACGACTTTGGCAATGATCTTTGAAACTAATCTGTGATTTTCATGACTTTCTGCCTCTAAGTGCTCCAACTTGAGCTGTCTCAAGCAGTCCTGCTCTTTGATAAGTAGTTATTTCTGAGCTTTCAAAAGCAGAGTCCTTTCCAGTTTCAGGCTGAGCCCCCTAAAGGAGGGATCTACAGACCTTTGACTTTATTCAAAATCTCTTATCCAGCCTTGAGTTTTATCAGTATAATATGAGAAGAAAAGAGTAAAAGAGTGAGTACCTGGCATTCTGGCAAGGCTGCAATTAATTTCACAGAGGGGAGGGAGGAGAAAGGAGGTGTAGGAAAGCCCAGCAGGTGGGTCACTGCTCCAGCCACCAGCCTCCTGTTTCCTGGAAGCCAGAGCCAGCAGTACTTACAGTAAAACTGATTGTTCAAAGTTCTATCATTATTCCCAGATTTCTCCAGTGCTGCTAATCTCAGTTAATTATATTGGAAATCCCTTGTATTATGACCATGTAATTCATAATGTGCCAGTAGAAGTCATGGTTCATAATAATCACATAATGGGCAAGGACTTAGACGTAATCAGATTTTAGTTACCCTGTCGTGTTTCCATAATGCTGCTATAAAACCAACATGATCACAAAAAAGGACCAGTTATTTAAACATTCTTATCAGATTTATGTACGGTATCTTTCTCTCCCTCTCCCTCTTTTTTAAACAATGTAAGATAACAAAAATTGGATTACAATTGCTGGGAACAGACTATGATAAACTGTTTGCTTGTGTGCAGCATGAAATTCAATAATGGCATCAGTGTCTCGATTTTTAGCAGTGTTAGACCTGCTAAATAGTAGCACTCTGCAGCCAAAGGCTGCTTTCAAAGAGGCAGCATTAGAGCATTGTGCAAACAATATCTCCAAGAGCTCAGCTGTCTTATAAACCTTGAAAGATGCCCTATATCCTCACAATTAACCTGGCTGCTAACATTTACTGTGCAGATGAGGGCTTGACTTTTTCCACAATACATGATGCAAAAAACCCCTTAGTAGCTGTAAGGACTTTTAAAGGCCAGAGTCTGCCTCTCAAATAAAATAAAACAGAAAAGAAAAGAAAAAAAAGAGCCACTTTCTACTTTACAGGAATATGGCTGGAGATGAGAATAGAGAACTTGCAAGCTGCACTCTCTGGACTCTCTCTAATGTTTTATCTCCACTCTGACCCCAATCACTTCAGCTGTGCACTTGACATCCTGAGAAAGGGTCCAACTACACTTGTTTCAGCACTGTACTGCCAAACTTAATTCAAAAGAATTTGTGAAATGTTAGAGGTTTTCAGCTGGCAAGCAAATATCCTATTTCTATTTTTTTTTACCATAGTGAAGGCACTTTATTTTAAGGCAATAAATATTATAGGAGTGAGTGAGTAAGGTCAGAAAGTGTACCCTTTCCTACTGCTTTTTTTTTTTCCCCTTACATTAAGAAATGAGCTGTGATGGGTACAAAAACAATTGTCACTTAAGAAGAAAGAAGGACTTGTCTCCTCCTAAGAGGAAATGAAAAGGTGGTGAGAGAATAGCTGGAGATTATGGAATTTCTTTCTGGAATTGTGGACAGAGTGATTGGGAAATCACAGAATTGTAGGGCTGGGGTTTCTCAGCAGTCTCTCAATCCAGCTCTGCTCTGAAGCAAAACACAGAACACCCCTGGAAGACACTTCTGTAAAAGTGTCCCAAAACCCCCAGTGAGACAGACTTCTCTACATCAGCAAGCTGATAGAGAGTTTCTCCCCATCTTTCATGCTGCAAAATTGCCCATGATGGTTTTGTATCCTTATTTGACATGAAGGGCAATTAGCCACCCCATTCTCCCTGCAACCTCTTACCAGATCTCTTTTCAGTCTTCTCTGAATTAAATAAATTCAGTGCTCTTAGTATTTCCTCCCAGGCCATGTTTTCTGAACCTCTGTGTTTTTGTTGGTTTACTTTGTATTGTCTCCAATTTGCCTTTTTGTTCGGATGGAGACAAATTGGAGATGGTGCAGAGAAAAGCAGCAAAACTGAGCTGCTGGATTGGAACTGCAGTTGTTTTGCCCAATGTTTTTTGAAGAAATAAACAAAAACTCCCCTGTCTTTTGTGGGGGTGAAGAGACACATGACATGTGATAAGCTCAAAGGTCAGGAAATTCAAAGTTATGGTTTCTGGTGCAAAATGTTTCCAGAGATCATTCATATTTAAGGAAATTAAGCCTTTAGTCTGACATTGCAAAATTCTGACCTAGAGATCCTGATCCAGAAAAGTGTGTGCATAGCATTAAATTTGAATAATATCCCTAAAGCAAGTGTTAACTTACATGTTGCAAATATCATGCATTTCTTGGCTCTTTTTAAGCCAAAATGTCTTTCCTAGACCTATCTATGTACTCATGTCATATTGTCATTCTTTAGATCATATTGTTTTGCAAACAGGCAAATAACAGGCATTTCTGAACAACTAGCACTAAAATTATTGGATTGGAAAAAAAAAACAAAGCAAATTTATTCAAAATGAAAATAGAAATGCTTCTTTAATTTAGAGGTTTTATATGTTGGACAGCATGCTGCTGATTACCACTGATATCAGGAAGGCAGAGCTATCAGGAGAAGAATTGGTGGTTTCTCATATTTCTGCACTATTTAGCTACCATTAAATTAATCAGGGGGGACTTAGTCAGCTTCATTAAAGTTGGCCTGAGAGTGGAAAAAATAAAGCTCCCTTGGAGAACTCTCACTGTTAAGGCTTAAGAATTAAGTGCTTTCTGTTGCTGGTGAGGAAAATAACTGCAGAAATTGGGGCATAGTCTTCACTCTTCTGTAATAGAGATTATTATAAATACACTACATTGAGAAGCATTGCAAATTTCCCTAAATTTTTGGCATCCATCTGTTGGAATGTAGGGAAATAGGGCTTGAACATCTGGACTGGGATATGAAGGGTATGAGAAATCACTCTTTAGCTTAAAACCTCAGTGGAAACCATATAATATATGTATCTCTATAAGACCTCTAGACAATTATTAACAGCTTAGATACAAAATAACATTAAACCTTTCTGAGGATCAAAATATCTTGTCTTACACTAATCTCCTAATATCAGACAGCATAACAAACTTCAGAAACATCAGCCTGTTTGAAACCTGCCCAGATTCATATTTCAGACCCTGTTGTTCTGCAAATAATCCTCCCCTGTGGTTTAAAAATAAATGAGGGAGGCTCCTGGCTGCTGTGCACAGGAAGAAGTGCCCAGCACGTGTGCACACAGCTTTTGGGGTGGAATATCTGAGGCACAAAACTCTCCCCACCTGTGAGGCAAAGGCCTCCAGCATGGCCTGAGGAATTCACCAGGGTGCTGTTGTGGCTATTTTCAGGTTTCCACAGGCTAATTCCAGGCTGTTCCACAGGTTTCACATCTCCATTTCCCACAGGTGGCTGTGGCAGGAGAGAAGCCCCAGTGCCATCTCCTCTGCACACCTCGTGTGCTCAGGGAACTTTCCCACAGCTCTGGGATTCACAGGCTGGTCACGGCCACACGCCCTCCTCCAGGCAAAAATATCTGCAGAAAGGGAAAATCTGCCCAGTGGCTGTGGCACCAGAGCCTTGGGGACACCATTTCACACCCAAGCAGAGCGAGGCAGCGTGGTCCAAGCAAGCCTTCCACCAAATTCCTAATGTGAGAATCAAACAAGGAGTATTTCTCTATAAATCCCTAACAAATAGAAGCTCATCTCCAGGAGTCTGTCTGCTGCTGGGCACGTTAGAAAGGCACAGGCAGCTTTCCTGGCACCAGTGCTCAAGGGCAGCCCTGCAGGACTGAGGATCTCTGGATGTGCTGCCTGCTGTGCCCTTTGGGTCAGGGCACAGCCACTTTTGTGCAGCCAAGGAGCCATCAGGGCAGGACAGAGTGATTCCTTTCCTTTTGCAGCACACAGCCTGGAATTCCTGGCCATCTAGTGGGAAAAAAAGGGTAGAAAGTGGAACTTTATAGAGTTTTCCCTGCCCTCTCTCCCTGAAGGAGCCGTGCAAAGACCAGACACAGCCTAACACCATCAAAGTCCTCAAGGGAGAGCACATTAAAGGCTATAAATTTATTTTGAGAATCCACTTTCTGCAGCTAGAAATCAGATTCAGAAGTGATCTTATCATCAGCACAGGTCCTCTAGAAACTTCCTGGGTGTACACTTGATCTTAGACAGAGAACATCAAAAATTATAGTCACCAAGTCCCCCTCCCCAAATCCTGAGTGGGAGATGCTGACTTTACTCTCCAGAAATATTCTTTAAACTTCTAATAAAAAAGTTGTTTCCTAAATACAGCCTACTCATTTCGCTTGCTTAAAAAAAAAGAAAAATTAAAAAAAAAAATCAGCAGTTTTTCTCTCCCTATAGTCCCATCACTATATTTTAGGCTGCAAAGCCAAGAAATTGAATTTTTTTTTCCCTACCGATACCTATTGTCTTTTATGGCTGCAGAAGATTTTAGAGCAGGAACGTGAAGCTCACAGATGGCTCAAACCTGGCTCGTGCAACAGATAAAGTGGGAATCTGTTGTAATGATCCGTTTGGACATGCTCCCATTTTCTGATCACTGAATTTGGATCTATTAATATTGTAGACATTTCCAGCATGCCCATCACTGTGAAATAAAGCTGAGAAACTGCACTGTGTCTGCAAGGATTCATGCTCCTGCTCCTGCCTGAACTGCTCTTACATATATGGCTTACAAAGTGCTTTTTTTTCTCAAAGGAATACTACAAGTTGACCATAAAACAACATCTTTCCTCGCTCTTGTGTGTATACAAGAGCAAAATCTGTATTCCAGAAAGGATAAGCCATATTTCTCAATAATTTTGATACCAAAGAAGATCAGTCAGTTTCTAATTAACTCTAATTGGCTTCTTCGCATGTTTTTAAATTATTTACCTGGAGGTGACAAGGGCTCAAAAGCACCAAGCATTTTCTCCAGGCTTTGTAATTGTTAAGCAGTGCACTTGATGAAAAATAATCATCCACCACTTGTCACTTACAACCAAAACCCTCACTGACCTAAACAGACGCAAACCAATTTTACAATCACCAAGAAACTCAGACAAAGACCATGTGGTAAATTGCTCTGTAGGTAACATAAGGGAGGGAAAAAATAAGAGAGAGAAAAGAGAAAAAAATGTTTAGGACAACCTTGGGGGAGACATTGATCCATCTGGAAAGGTACTGGCTCCAAAGCCACCATCATCAGTGATCAGGGCAGTCATGTCTCTGCTGGATGGACCCACAAAGGGTCCAACCCAAAAATCCTGTAGGCAGCCTGAACCCCACAGCTCCCTGCATCTCTGGTAGGCACTGTGATACCCAAAGACAGATAATCACAAAGGTGTAGGGCTACCTCAGCTCTCTCCATGGAAAGCAGCACCTTAGAGCTCACCTTGAAATGCAGTTTCTTTTCTGTTGAGGGCCCTAAGAAATTGGAGGTATTTATCCTCCCAGCTGCCATCTGCTCCTGGAAGGAATGGTGCAGGAACAGGGAGGGCAGAGCAGTTCGTGTTTAATTTGTGGCTCTGGACACTTCCTGGCTTGAGCCAAGGGAGGGAAAAAAAAATAATAAAAAAAAAAAAGCAATAGGCAGGCAGCTTAATTTATAGCCACAAAATTAGACACGCTGGGAGAAGGCTCCAACACCACAAGCAGCTCATGCAGGTGAGCAGCAGCCAGAGAAGGTGTGCTGTGCTGTTAAAGTATTTTTCATCTGAAATGTCTTTAAATCACACTGCTGCAAACCTACCCAGCCTGCAGAGGAGAGACAGAGATGCAGCCTGAAGTGGGCACCGAATTGGAAAGTGTTCATGGACTGATTTGAGAGTAACTTTATCCATGAGGACAGTTTAGAGAAAATGTGTTATTAAAGTACTTTATTTCCATTTAGAGACTCACACAGGCAGACACAGACAGTAGGTGGTGACAGCTGCTACCAGAACCATTTGTTATCTTACTTCTGTTCAGCTTTTGACAGTGTGAAATGAATATAAATGCTGAAAAGCTTTACAGAGGTGAACCAAACAATAAAAAGTAGGGGGGAATGAATTCTGGTTAGGTTACTTTAGGGAAGAGCTTTATTTCTGTTTATTCCTGAGGCATGGATATGTGCTGTGTTTCTAATGCTGCTGAGAGGATTCTTGGTGGAGTTTACCAAACCCACACCATCCTGAGATGGTGAGAGCTGGCCTGGAAGCTAAACTTTAATATCATTCCCAGAACTGGCATGGAAATAGGAATTCAGCAAATTATTGCTTCTCCCTAATAATCTGTCCATCAAAATGGAGTGAACCTTTCACATAGTTTGCCTTAATAAAAGTGCTGGTGAGATATCTCTGTGTTTGGTCTCAGCAGGAGCAAATCTCTTGGCATCAAAAGGATTAAATTAGTTGGCCTGAAATTATATTGCTTTTTCCAAGCAATCATGACAGCTCTCAGAATCTTGCTACAATATACTCACATCACACCAGCTGACAGTTGCCTCTAAAAAAACCCATTCATTTTGGCCAGCTCCTCCTGTGAGCACTATCAACAGACTGATGCTCCAGTTTCAGAGTCCAAGAGGCATTTTGGAACTACACCCTACCAAGGGGAAGCCCTGGTCTCAGTTTTGACTTTTGTCTGATTGTTTGCTTCTCACATGGAGAATATTTACACCATTCTTGCCTTGGTTACCTCTTGGATGAACTGACAAATTTTATGTTACAAGGGCAATCTATAAAGGAGATTTTGGTCTGTTGTACAGAATATAAAGTTCCTCAGAAACTATTGTAGTCTATTGATTGCACAATATATGTTTCACTAGAGCAAAAAAAAAATTTTTTTTGTTTGTTTTCTTTTTTTGCTTCTATGACTACTCCTCTTACCCTGACAGAATTGATATAACAGGAATTCTCCATAAAATAGGGATTGGTAACAAGAGGCACAGATTTATAGCACAGTACACAGATTAAGCTCAAGTCAAGCAGATATTTTCCTAATATCTTTGTTCCTGATTTAATGCTCCTAAACCAAATTATTTGCTGTATGAGAAAGACCTCAAAGTTTGCAGAAGGAGGGAGGTAAAACCTTTGTCTGAAGTTGGGCCAATAAAACAGGAATGACTTGGGCTTAGGAGTGCTGCAGGGAACTTCGTTAGCTTCTGTGGGAGGGAGAGATTCACGTCAAGTTTATTTTTATAAAGCAGCATCCACCTAGAAATGAGCACAGACTAAAATGCTATATCCTCTGAATTTGGTGGGCACTTGAAATCTTTTTTTTTGCGGAGAGCTCTTGGTTCCAAAAAAGGCCAGAACAGTGACAGATGGGCAAAACCTGTCAGCCTTTGGGGAGCATAAAATTTGGTTTTTAACTTTTCTAACATTCTGCCCCACCCGGTCACCAAATCCCTTCCATGTCCTCTAGTTCCTGCTGATTGTAAATGAAGGAGGAATTTAGGCCTAGACACAGACAGGAACAAAGAAAAAGCCCCTGGCCATGTGTGGAGGGCAGGCTGAACCCCACTCCAGCCTGGAAAATTCATCTGGCCAAGACAATACTCTCTAGATCCATGCTTTTCTGGAAAGCAGTGGCTTTCTGAATAGAAATAAGGATCATTTCTCATGATTTAACATATCTGAGATATAGCTGGCTCTCAGCCAGTACTGTGCAACCAATAATGTGCCCAAGATAGCAAATGTGTGTGTCCTGCACGCACATCATTATTACAAAATCCAGTGCTGGCTCTGCACAGAGCAGCTAATATGCCAAAAATATCATATGTATATATTTGAATTACCCATTGCAGAGCACACTGCAGGAAGGCTAGTAAATTCAGTTCCTCTTACCTGCCATCTGCATTCATATTTAGGAGTGAATTATATGTTTTCAGTACGTTTTCTACAAGTTATTTACGCAAATCTCATTAAGAATAAAGACAGGGGGTTTATGTACAATTCCTGATCTCCTGACTGAAATTGCACACCAAGATGTCAGTGTGACTTTGAATAGAAGCTGGAAAGCTGTGCTGCATGAAATCACAGCACTGAGAGGAAACCCTCACGCTTTTTATTCCCCATCCTGACATTTCTTTTCCTTTCACCACCATTAACCATTTCTTCGTTTTGCTGGTTTCCTGCAGGATTTCTGATGGTGCCTAGTAGTGGTAAGGGCTGGATTACAGTTCAACATACAAAAAGGAGTTTGTTTTCAGCCCTGTGTGAAGCTCTCTCTCAGCTTTTGAAAGTAATTTTCAGGAGTAGCCTTCCTTAGCAGACATTTTCTGGGATGCAGTCAGTGTTGGACTTGCCAGGTGCCTGATGTGAGATGCAGTGACGTTACCAGGCTGATTACTTGGATGCCTCTGAAGTGAAGGCATCTGCTTAGGACTGCTGGCTAGCAGAAGAAAAGGCACTAATTAAATATTTCTTGCCTTTTCAGGTTTGTCCCTCTGATTAACCACTTTAAAAATCACTCCAGGGAAAGCCACACTGTTATCTTTAAAACAGAGAGGCATGATTAAACATTCCTTTGCTAACAGAAAAATAGTGAAGGAAAAGGAAAGCAGAGAGCTCCAGCAAGGCTGGCAGGTTTTTGCTGGATTCAAACTAGCTCTTAAGGCTTTCAGCCTGGCAGGGGAAAGCCTGAGTGATCTTATGGAATTTGCCAAAGATCCCATTGCCACACACCATTTGACCAAATTGGCTTGTTTTCCTGAGATGATTTTGCTGTCAAAATGTGTCTGTAGCCACACATGCAGATGGATGTTTGTTGGCACCCTCTTCTTTAGAGCAATCTGTGCTCCTGAACTGAACATCCACCTGACCTATAGCAGTGATCACTGAACTGTTACCATTGCCAGCTTCTGACCTTTGAGCCTTTCACCATGGTTTCTGTGAAAAAAACCTCCAATGTGTCAACTCACAGATCACCAGAACTCTAATTTTAGTCTTCCAAATTACACACTAGGGAAAATCAGCTAGGAGCTACCTTAATGATCAGCATTTCCACTGGGCTTTCACCAAGCCATGGTGGGTTGGAGAGATCTTTTCCTCTCTTTCTTCTTAACTAATGACTGTGAGATCCTCACTCATGAAATTCCCTTGCCTGCTGCTGCCAAAATTAAAGCCATAATACCAAAACAAGATTTATTCTGAGTCACAAGGTTACAGACTTGTCCTGTGACCTTTGAGAAAGTACTTTATCACAGGTGTTTACACAACTGTGGTTTCAGCAGTATATTTTTAGGGTCTTAATATTGCAAGAGAATCCTGCTTTATCAGTGAAAGTTAAACATAATTAGGGTCAGTTCACTACTAATGCAAAAATTCCAGGTAGTGCTTTCATGCCTTACATTTCATTTATACACTGAGTAACTCTTTGACTGTTCTTCTAAATGGTCTGCAGCAATCTTCTAAAGGATGTGTGTACACAGAACTTACACAGGGACCTCCAGCTGTAAAAAAAAAATCCTTTTTAAAATTAAATTATTTCTGGAAAAAATATTCCTTAATATTGCATGGACTGCTCTCAAGTAGACTAAGTCTGGAAGTAAAAAATGCTGCTAGGTTTGCTAGCTATGGTGAAAAAATTATATAAAACGTTAGATTTCAAGTTATTAACCCCAGATTGGCTGTAAAGCTTGAAATGTTTAAGTTGTTTGCTTCAATTTCATAGCCTCCATAAGCTTTAAGATTTTGGCAAGATTTATGCAGACCAAAAATCCTAAGCAGGACATACCTGCAAATTTTCCAGTTTGGAATTAAAATAAATTCTGGGTATAACTCTGGGAAAAGGACCCCTCAATGGAACAAAATGGAGCTGCCTCTCCAAGCCCACACCCAAATTGTGAGAAGACCTTAAGGTACTCAGAGGAGTGTGGTGGAGATGTTTTTACCTTTTGCTTAAAGCACTCCAAAACACCAACAACACTTTTAAACTTCAAAGCTGGTGCAGTTGGCTGCACCACAGCTGACAGCAGACTGCAGCAAGACAGAGAAAGGTTGGCTCTGCCTGGTGAAACATGGGAATTGCAAACAAATCTCATCCCTGCTCATTGTGTCTGTGCCTGGCACAGCCTTTCTTCCTCCCTTGCTCTCAGCCCAGTGGGGCTCCCCAGGGTAACAATCTGCAGCTGCAGAAGCTCCCTTGGATCTCTAGGAAATTTCCCTTTTTGTCCTCCCCTTCGAAACTCAGATTTGAGTCTTTCCACAGCTCTTCTCTACATCCCCCCATGCTGCCAGACCCACCTTGCTGTCTCCTTCCTGCCCAATTCCTCCCCTGGGAGCTTCCCCAGATGAGCCTCCTCAGGTGCTTTCTGGCACAGTCTTTGCCCCACCCACCAAAAACACCCAGCCAGACTCAATATTCAGTGTCAGACTGGACAATGCCAGGGAACAGCCCTTCCCCTGCTGCACAGCCAGGTCCTGTTATCAGAAAGGCCAGGAAAATACAGGGATGGAAGGTGGAACACACACACAGAAGGCATCATCTCCATCAGACCTTGGGATGTGATGCTGTGCAGAGGTGGTTCACCCAACAGAAGCCTTTTTTTGGTGTCTGTATTGCTACATCTAACAGTCCTTGCAGCAATGAGCAGATGGAATTGTGCATCTCACTTAGACACCACGGCTACTTTGTATGTTCACGGCTTTTCTGCTACAGAAAGAACCATTTCTACTAAATTAAGTTGAATCTTATTGTTGGTGTGTGTTGGTGTTGTTTGTATGGAACAAGTGTGGAGTGATATCTCTCAAATGCATTGGATTACTGTGGAAATGCAACACAGAAATCAGGAGAGGGACTGGGATATGAAAAGCATAGAGCTGAGATGGTTGCAAACACAGATACATCCCTGTAAAAATATTACTCTGATTTTGTGAGATTAAAGATTGAGTTATTATTAGTTTCTTTGAACTCTTGCTCTGAGATGTCTTAGAGAAGGCCTGACAGAACCCAATCTTCAGTGTATTTATACATATTTTCTGAATCCTTATCTGTCCAGAGACGGTTCAGAGAGACTCATGTCTTGGTTTTTGTCAGAGATAACTGAAGGGTTACCCAGGTCTAAACATAACTCTTCATATCAGCACCAAGGCTCGAGGAAACTCTGAATTGCAGCACTTTATACTGAAGGGATCCCTAAATGATTCTTTTCTTCTCACAATCATTCAAGAACTTGAAAGTCCAGGAAGTAGCCTCAAATCTCTCACTCCCATAAATTTAACAGAGGTCACAGCATGGCCAATTCAGCTGAAAAGTGTTATTACAGAAAAACTTGATGATACTTTTATGTTCACTGATGTGAACATAATTCTCTGGGTCTTTTAGCTACATATAGCCTGCCTTATCCACAGAGACACTTCAGCAGATATATATGGTACCATGAGCAGAGTTAAAAGTGATGAATATTCTGATTTATAACTTCTACTGATAACAAGATGATAGAAAATCTTAAAAATATGGGTGTTATTATATGCACTGTGTAACTTCACTCAGCAGATAAGGGATGGGAAATCAAAAACATTTATCACACCTGAACTGGGGGGACACTTCCTTGAATGACCCTTGTTGCCTGTGAAGGATTGAGCTGACCAATGGACAAAAATCTTAAGTATAGGGTTAGCTCTGCAGGTGTCTCAGTTTTAAGGACCACACACAAGGAGGAAAATGCACATATTGAAGAGCTTTTTTTTCCTGACAGATGTAATCATCTAATTAAATAGATGATAGATAATAGATAATCATCTAATCTAAAGAGATCTCAACCTGCTGAATTGACATTGCACCCCCTAAAGATCAACCACCGGATTGTAACAGCAGAGGCACAAGAAAATTAATTATTATAAATAAATTTGTTGGGGATGAGGAGCTGGACAAACAGGCCAGCTGCTCCTCCTTCCACCTCAAAGCTGTGCTGAGGGGCAAAGCAGACCCAAGAGAGAATAACTGGCAATAATTCTAGAGGAGAGGCTGCCTTCAGCCACCTCAGGCTCCAGCCCTCAGCACTGGCCTCAGCAAGATCCAAGAGTTTAAGCACACAGCCCAGATAAATATTCCTTTGTTAATCTTCATTAGAAATCTACTTTTAAAGCTGATTCTCAGTGAAGTCACTTAGTCAGATGAAATCACTGCACACTAAACAATCCTGTTAGGGCTGCTTATCCAAGCAAGGGGCGTTCAATTGCATTTCCATTAGCAGCACTATATGGTTATTGTCCTTAAAGACAGGGCTCTTAGACTTAATCTGTTTTATTGGAGCTGAATTTTCTCAAGAACCAAAAGTTAATTTTTACTACTTTCTGGCAATACAAAATCAGGTTGCCTGCAGGTCGATAAAAGATTTGAGGACTGAGAGTGGCCCTGCCCACTCTGCCAGTGCTGAGAGCTCCCTGAAACTTCAAGAAGTTCTGGATTATCTAAGTCTAATGATGCACATTATTAAATAGAGCATGTTTTAATGAGAAAGACACCGGCTGTGGTGAACAGCAGGTGATTTGTCTATCAGGAAAAGAGTATTTTTTTCAACAGAAAAGATAATATTTCTCTCTGTTGAATTCTGTATGCTCAAGGAGGAGGAAAGATGCTTGATCTCATCCTTCTCACTTTCTGTAGCAGTTTGCTGCAAGGACAGGTCCTCCCATTAAATGAGGGGCAGATTTTCTGCTTTCCTTGCCTTGTTTCATTCTCTGCCTTCCCACCTGTGGGACTAAGGCGGAGTTCACCAGAGCTTTACTGAAGTAAGGAAACAGCTCTGACTCCTCCTTCAACCTTGACCTGAAGACAGAGATTTGGGGAGCCTGAAGTTGAGCCTGAGTTTTTGAAAATAGGAAAGAAAGTGTATCTTTCCCCAACAGTTTGTTTTTGGGTGGTTTTTTTTTAGGTTTTACTGTATTATCTGCTTTCCTGTCTATCTGTCCTGGGAAGATCACACCATATTTTGTGTTATATTCCAATATATTTGCACTGATTTCTGTAGTTAACTTTAGTTAAACCCAGGGTATATTTTACTTCGGTTTTCTCCATTTATCAGTTACAAAAAGTGCTTCAAGCTAAGAAATGGTGTCTTATAACATTAAATTTACAGTGGCTTTGTTTCTTGTGCAGCTTTGCTCTAGAGGTATTGCTGTAGATGATCCCTTGAAGACATCTCCAGATGGTGTTTCCACTATTGCCCCCGATATTGAGGCAGAGCTTCTAATCTGCTACTTGGAAGCTGGGGAAGCCTGGTATTGCTATGGAATCATTCACACAAGTGAAAATAAATATTGATTTGATACACTGTAAGGCTGAAAGCAAAAATTAACCAAAGCCTATGAATAAATCTTTTGCAGGAAGAATCAGTCTAATAATGAGAAAAGAGGAATCAATAAAACACAACTTTCCCATGGCACTGGTGCTTAAAATGGATTGATTCTCAGAATCTGAGACATTCAGCCACAGCAGCCATGTGTACATTACTGCTCTGATAATGCAGAGGGGAAGGATATTGCAGGGAAGACACATCCATAGTTCATGGCACACTTAAGAGTGAAGTTAGACAAATACAAACATGCCCAGCCTCATATGACAGCAACAATATTATGAGCACTTGATCTCCTTCAAGCCAGATTAGGTCAGGGATGGCTTCAAATTATTTCCATTGCATAATCCCTCACGGGCTCACTTGTGATCCACATCAAAGACCAGCACTACCAGCAGTGCATAAAGGAGCCAGAAACTAAACTTGCACATGGTGGAGATAAAATTTTCATTTGTTTCAGATGAGTTAGGATTTCGCTGGGTTTGTGCTGCCTTTAATTAGCAATCAGGAACAACCATCATTTCTGTGTGCACGCCGTGCCAGCAAACACTTCATTATTGAGGCCTCTGCTCGTTTTTCCCTGTGTTTGAGGTGTATTGAGATGGACACTGCAATTAGTGCAGGGTGAGGGTTCCTTCATACAGTCAGCTCAGAGGAATGCAGCCACAGCAGCGTGGTTGCAGCAGAAGAGGAGGGATAACTGTGCTGTGGGAACAGGTTCATTTACCTGCACACTCAGTTATGGGGTGTCTGAGCACCCTGACTCAATGCCAAGGTCCTCAGCTCCCATCCCCACCCCTTCCCCAGGCAGCTCTGCCTTGGAAAGCTATGCCTAACTGTTGGGATCCAGGGCACAGAGAATCTCTCTCTGCCTGTTTTAAGAAATTCTGACCCTCAGCAGAACACTGCTTTTAACCTTCGTCCCTGGGAAAAATTGCCAAAACTTTGGGATGAGTTAGAGCACACAGGATTTTAATATATGGCAGTAGTAGTTTTTCACACAGTGTATCATAGAGTGTAGAAATTAGGGTTTTAGGATTTTAATATGAGAGTGAATAGGANCAAAGGGCCCTGGGGGTTGGGCTCCCATCCTTGTTGTGACCGAAAAAACCACAGCACACCCACAGATTGTGGGTGTGCATCCTTCAGGCTGCTCCTCAGTACCATTCTGGGCTGGCAGCATCAGTGCCCAGGAGAAGTTAGAAAGCAACAAAGACTTCTAAATGAATGCACTCCTTGTGCAAATTAAAAACCAGCCGTGCTTTTTTGTGGTTTCTCAAAGAAAAGGGAGGAAAAAAAACATGTAAAGTTTGAGTGGACTCGCAGTTTTGGAGAAAATTGTAGGTATTACTCTCTAATTGTGACTTCCAAGAACTCTAAAATGCAAAAGCTATTTGGACAGGTAAAATAGAACAGGAAATACATTTTTTTTTTACCTCATTTAATTTATCTTGATTTCAAAATGGTAAGATAAGATGGCCCCAGTGCTACAGAAAGTAAAGCCTATCCAGATCTGCTTTGGTTTCTATTGTCTTGAAACAGAAACCCCTGACAGAGAGAGAAAACAAATGCAGTCACATGGAGATCACTGGAAAACTGAAAGAGGGAAACATTTTTCACTCTTTTCCTTAGCTGTAATTCTTAGATATAATCATACCAATTTGTTCTTAACTCCTTTAGTTACACAGCACAAGGAAAAGTGGCAATCAGTAATGCCTATTTTCAATAAAATTCATTTAATGACTTGAAGAATGGGAATAAATCTATTGATCATACTGGGCACATTTTTTAATGAAGGAACTGATACAATACTATACCAGTAAAAATATTCTGAGACATAATTAGCATAGACAAAACCTGAAATACAATCAATGGCTATGATTTTTTTTTTTAAAAGAAAATAGTAAATTACTCTGAGCTGTCCTGCTAAAAATAGCTTCCTGCCATCAGTTAACTAGTGCATATAGAATATAGAATTTTTATTCCCCTTGAGTTTTTATGTCATCACCACATTGTAATGGTTTGCTGGTAATCCTTTGGCGTTAATCATGAATCCAAATTAAAATATTTGTTCCTGCATTTATTTGCATTTACTGAGCTATTCTTTCTTTAATTTCATGTAAATTTCACAGCTCCTGAATTCATTTCCGAAGCCCTATTAACAAAAAATCAGCTTTAATATTCTCCCCCTCAGTTGTATCAAATACACAGTAGTGGGGTTTGCTAGAGAGAAATCTTATGAAATATTACATCCACAGAAACAGAAAATAGAATAAAAAATTAAGGAGCTCAGTTTTAAAGTGTTCATAAACAGGCATCTGTGGGGGAATAGCTTTCCTAGTCTTAAGAAAGGGAGTCCAAATTCTATTATCTGTTTTAGGTCCTGTGGCCCATAGGAAGCCAAGTCTGGGCCCTCCTAAAAAGTGGGAATTGTCTTCTCTGATTTCTTAATATTCAAGGCTGCCTTTAGCATCACTGATACTTTGTGATCAAAAACTATTAAAACCACTTCTCATCCATCACAGCTCTGAGCAAACCTGCCATGGACTGACCTCACCAAGCAACGTTTGCTGCAACCTACCTGACCAGCACTTTTCATCATAAGACAGCCATCAAAATAACTCCCAACTTGCAGTCTGAAGCTATAAAATGAATCACATGATATTTACGTGCCCTGTGGTCCTTTTGGCCCAGGCATTATGGCATACCAGGGTTTAATGATCTTAATAACCCCATATGGCTTGCTGAGAAATTAGATTTTCCCTTTGGTTGCAGAAGGCAATTTTCAATTATAGCAGATGGCAAAACAGTGAAGGTCTGAGAAGTCAAGAACTGACTAAGAAACCTCAGATTAGTACTTAGGCCTTATGTTGCTCAGCCTAATAATGTCAGTGGTTGAATTTTTGCCCCAGATGAAAACAGGCTTGGAGCAGAGCACAGCATTTCAGCAGAACAGATCCCAAATTCCACCTGCTCTTCAGAGACCAGGCACAACAGACACCAAGAAAGCCACAAAAAAGCATATGGGAAAACAACCCTTGGTGTCTCTCATGCGCAGCTCAGCAATCATTAAGATTCAATTTTATTGGAAATTGGAGAGAGCCATGCTGAACTCCAGGACAATTGAAGATGGAGACTCTTCAAAACGTAAGAAACTTTTTCAATAGGATTTTATATCCCCTTATAGGTTTCTTTTTTGTTTATCTCGTTTTTTTCACCCTCCAAGCAAGATAAAATAAATCTGCATTGAGAGCCTGTGACTTTCTGTCTGTACCTGGGAAAATCAAATAGAACCTTCCTATTGGAAAGAAGTTTTTGCCACTGCACCTGGTGCCCACGGCACACATGGGGCTCCTCTGGAAATCAGCTGGTCAGCAGGAGAACCACAGCTTGGAAAGCGTCACCTCTTCCCAATGGGATTGCTCTCCTGCCATGGGAAGCCCACAACAGGTGGAAGTGCCATCTGGAAGGATGTTTGTGACCTGCCTCCTACCAGAGCATCCCTGGACCTCACTCCCTGTCCTCCTTCCCTTGATCTGGAAATTACAGATGTAAGGGTTGAGAGGAGGAAGAGGAAGCAGATTTTATAACATGTTTCTCCAGTATTACCCCTAGGTAATGCCTGGAAAATATGTTCATGGTAATGAGGAGTGTTTTAAGGAGCTGTTCAAGATCTTTGGGGGTTAGCAGAGATTTCCCTGTGTCCTTGCAGACTCTGCTCCACAGCAGGACCCACAGCTGCCAATTCTCTCCCTCCCTCCCTCCCAGAAAGGCTATGCACAGAGAATGCAATAAATCTGCAAAGCTCTTTTCTGCTCTGCCTTTTTATGTGTTCAGTGGAAGGCAGGGCTCTCTAATGCCTCCTGCACAATTCACAGGGACACACATGAAGTAGAAAATAGCACCTCTGTTAAGTAGCACACGATTGCTCCAGTGATGAGCTAACAGAGGGAATCTCTTATGGAGGCACAGTGGGGGCAGAAGTTTAAAACAGCTGAAAGTTCACAGATTTACTCCTAAACCTCTGCATTTTTCCCAGTGACTTTTCAAATACTTACAAAAGGTCTAAAATAATTAGTAGTGATCAGGCTTTATGCACTATCTGTCAGAAGAAAAGACATCTCAAAACACATCTACCTGATCTTGGTCAGTGTATTATAGACTGGATTAGCCAGGATCCTTTAACCCAGATTATTCAAAATTTCAGATCAAAAATTCAATGTTCAGCTATTTCTGCATTCCCTAACTTCCTTATTTTGCACCTTTAAAATAGGACTATATCAGAGTAACTTGAGAATGGAGTTCTAGTGAAATATTAAATAATCAAAAATAAATAATGCAATGATGTGATGATACATTGCACTCAGGGGCCATTAAAATGGAGGCAGAATAGAAGAGCAGCTCTAGAAAAACAGAGAAACAGAGATATTTAGGCTGAAATAGAAAAACAAGAAATGTAATGACTGATATTCCTAATCTGTGGGAATTCTGTAGTGCAATGTATACTTTGCTCTAAACTATTCTCCTAATCTTTTTACCCCTTCAGAAAAGGGAATAAAAAGAAAGAGAAGAATTAGCAACACCAAATTACTTCAGCAATTGTGTTAGGCATATTGCAATATGCATAATAGATGAGATATTATTAATACAGAGCTATTCCATTGAGATGCTCTGGATAATATAAACTAGAAGCACTCTCAAAAAATAATTCCTTCTCATGCAGCATTTCAAATATTTCTATGTACTTCGATTTTTTAATGACTTTTTAAATGAGCATCATTGGATGCTCTGGATTCTGATTCTCAACTCTGAGTCATTTCTAGGCTGACATGGTTCTTATTTTATGGGCTGAGACTTCCTCCTTTGTGGTCAAAGGCTACATCCCCCTTGGCTTTGCTGTTGCTACTTGGCAAAAACTTTTACCTGCACAACTTGTGGGATCCTATTAAGAAAATGCACGTTTGGAGGGGGAAAAAACCTGGAAGACACATAGTTCCTTGTAGAAAGAAAAGTCTGACAAGATTGAACATGACAGCAGTGCTAATGGCATCAGAAAGTTTGGTGGTACAGCTGGAAAACAAGAGGGCAACACATTATGAGAACAAGAGAGGGAATGCAGAGTATCTCCACTTGTGCTCAGATGTTTTGGGAGCTTTGAAACAAGATATTTCTAAATATCTTTTTGTTCTGGACCAGAGAACATTCTCCTTTTTACCACCTTCACAGCTCAGGAATCAAGACCTGTATGGCACATTTATCTTATGCTTGCAATTCAAAGCAAATTGCTGCTGCAAAACCTTTTAGCATGGCAGTTATATTTCACTTTACTGACAGGGAAAAGGCGTTGTGCAAAACCTTTTTTGGGAACCCACACTTCCTCCCTTCCTGTCTGTTTGAATATGAAAACATTATGAGATGGTTTTTTTCTGTGCACTGACAGTCCTTGCCCATAGATGTCATAACTGCATTCATTTCTGATGGGTTGTGCCAAAAAAAAGAAAAAAAAATTCAGCTGCACAAAGACAATTCAAGCATCCTTCTTCAGTCTAAGAGGATTTGGTCCTCTTCCTCCATCCACCCAGGTTTGTTAGAAGCTTTTCTGTCTGTTTTGTTTGGTAATGATGATTATATTAAAAGGGATTCCTAGTGATTTATCAGATTACCAGACACTCATTCAGGATTCTGCCAAATTTGCCTGGATGAGCAGTGTTCCATGCAGCTCCTCTTGTAGATTCATCTGCCAACCAATCCTGGCCCCTTTCTCCTCCAGCTTTCCTCTCTATAACCCAGATGTTATCTGATTTTGCACATCACTTCTTTAAAAGGAGCGGCCAGGGCAGGGAGGGAAGGGCACTCCCTCCTTCAGGAACCAGGGAAAAACATCCCCAGGTACAGAGCAGCTTGGGCACAGTCCCAGCCAGGCATTTGGTGGCAACAGAAGGAAAACTCCCCATGGACCAATGGTCCTGACATTGTCCAGGCACCAAGAGGCTGAAACCAAGCTTGGGGAAAAGGCCCTGCCTCCCTCATGTTCTCTTCATGTGGCTCCCTTCATCCACTTCTCCCTTTAGCTGCTGATCCCCACCAGCACCAAAACCACCTCACTCTTGTCCTCTGGCAGTTTCTGCATGGTTGCTCTCACAAGCCAACCAAATATTTCTAGCACTTTGTTCCAACAGGGATGGTTTTCCCCTCTTCAAGACATTATCTTTGGTAAACCCTCACTCAGAGGAAGGATGCTCACAAGTTTTGTGGCTCCAAGACACATCCCTCTTAATTCCCTACAACAGCACTGGGAAGAGAAGGGATTTAGGACACAAAGTTGGCTATAAACAAGTGTACAACCATGAGGTCCTCAAATAAAGGAAATCTCTACATCTCTGCATGTGCAAATTGCAGAAAAATACCATGAGGTTGATTCCTGACTGCTGTGGGGTTCAGGAATTTGGCTGCCTCTGGCAGAGCTGAACTCTCAAACAGAACAGAGCACAGCAGACTCAAACAGATGTAAGACTAGAACTACACAGCACACAAGAATCTGCCTGCCATAGAGATGAAACAAGGAAAAAGAAGAAAGTTGAAGTCCAGTGAAATTACACAGGATTTGTCAGGTTCATCCACGAGTACATCAGGGCAGGATCACTGATTGGCAGTGCTCACTGGAGATAAGAGCATTGTGTTAGCAACTGCAGACATGGCTCTGCTGAATGCTGCTGACACATTTCTTGCACTGACCCTGTCTTTAAGGGGGTAAAGAAGAGCTCAGTGACTGCATTTGTGCAGTGCCCAGTGCCAGCAACACGTGGATGTGCCCTGAAACACACACCCACCCCTGCAGCAGCACAGGCTGCATTGGAACTGCACTTTTACTTCTGATAAATCCCTTAATTCCTCTCTAACAGTCAATTATAGCCAGCTATTAAACCCCACAGCATCTCAGGAAAGTATGGATGGCTGGGAAAAAGAAAAGGCTGCTATTCTTATTAAAGAAATGACTGCACGCACATCCACAAAACAACCAGCTTTTGCTCACAGCACTAATAAGAAAAATGAGTTTATCTGATCGAGCAGTGCAGTGCATTTTTTCACTTGTTTCACCTATAAAATCATCATTGACTTTTTCTTGGCCTGCAAAGGCCAAACACAAATGATGTGGTGGATTGTAGCAGAAGCAATCCTTCAGGTCAGTCAGATTAGAGTTAAACCCCAGCTGCATTTGGGAAGGAATTAAACAGAGACTGTGCACCCTAGAAAAAAGGCAGTGTGATTTCCAGCATCCACTTTTGATGTAGCAATCCAGGTTTCTTGACACACCTGTTCTGCTAACACTAGGCAGTGAGACTGAAAGGAAAATTTGGAAAGAGAACTGCAGAGTGATGTGTGTGTCTTTGATTTGCATATCCCAATTGCTGTGGTGGGGAGTGAGTTGAAGCCTTCCTCCCTTCCCCTAACAGTTTGAAAAAAGATAACAGGACAAACCCTGTATTATCTTTAAGAGAAGATGTCAAGACGAAAAAATGAAAACGTCAAAAAAGAGGCTGATATACAGCATTACTTAAAGACTGTTTTGTTGAGAAAAACTGACCAAATGATTTACGAAAGGCTTTTAACAGGGCAGTCTTTGGATTACAGTGAAGATGAAAAATAAATGAAAATCTATTTCAAGTTTACTTTAGCCCAGTCATTTGACAGATGAGGGCAAAACCTGGCAAGAACACAAGTTTTAATCTTCAGATGTAGTGACTTCATTTGCAGTTTTGTCGATTAAAGTTTTCTCAGTGCAAAATAAGAGCTTTTCAGAGCATTTCCAGATGTTTTCTCTTTAAACTACTTTTTTTTTTTCAAATGTGAAGCTCCCATGAAAGGCATGTGAGTAAAAAGACCAAAGATGCTCCTGCTCATGGCACAGAGCTCACACAGACATTGTCCTGAGTGTGCTGCAGCTGCTGTGTCCACCACCTTCTTCCTTTCCCAATTCTCCTTTCGAGCCTCACTCTTGAAACTCAGCCCTCCTAATTAATTACTGGATTAACCAGCCTGGTATCAAGATGCTCATGGCTGGAGGTGGGTCTTGGAGCAGGGGCCCATTCTCAGTATGCCCAGCCTGGCATTTTTCTGCCTGGCCAGATGGGTCCACCATCTGCTCCTGTTTGAAGGAAAACTTCCTGGAATTAGGGTTTTCCTCTTAACCTTTGTTTGTACTACCCTTTGTTTCCTCTTTCCATACTTCTTTTTTTTTTAACCAAAATCACCTGAAGCACATCAGAGTCAGATTTAAAAAATAAAGTGGCAGCTCCTCACAGTTTTGGTGCACACCTGGCATGAAATGAGCCCTGCTCTGCACAAAGGCCACTGGTCTGGAGCAGCCTCAGCACAGCAAAGGGCTACTTTGTGGGAAAGCAGGAACACAGCAGAAAATATTTCTGGTGTACAGGCTTCAGAGAGTGTAGCAAAATCAATCCTAACACCAGGAGTCAAAGGTAGCCTTCTGCTGTTTGCTCAAGCTATTAGGGCATGCTATATTATTTTTGAGTATAGAATTTATAGATCGAGACAAGCAGTTGATCTCTTTGAGACAAGTAAAAAAAAAAAAAAGATGGAAAAATGGAGAGCTGATATCTAATCCTATGAAAATCTGCCACAGTTCTATATTTATGATAAGCCTATCCCAGCACATCCTGCTCAAAGTCTTACAGAAAATGTGTTGCTAACTACCAAGGAATCATTGATTTTTTAATTTTTTCCCCTCATAGTGCTATTGCTTAGCTGTGGTAGAAGCCATCACTTGGAAGGGTAAAATTAAAAAAATAATAGTAATAAAAAAATCAATATTATCATTATCAAGTGGTAACTGCAGTTCACAGCAGCAATAATCTCCTTTGAAACAGCTTGCAGAAGTACCATCTTCTTCTGTGTCATCTACATAAAGTATTACTGGTTTGGCCAAGCTATTAAATGGAGATACTATTTGATGTTTTGGTCATTTTGATTTGGTGACCATCAATATGGCCCAAACCTCACATCTAAACCATAGATGTGGTTTGGTTGAGAGCTGCAGTATTTGCTGTTGGCATTCTCTTTTCACTACTGCTAGGAGTGATTAATTCCCTCATTAAGAGCAACTAATTTTTCCCATCCCGTGCTGTTGCTTACACTGTGTGTTAGTGGAGTGTTCAGATGTGCCCCCAGTCACTGAGTTCTGTGCTTCCCCCAGTAATGCCTGGAGTTATGAGCTCATTTGTCACTGGCTTTGCACACACACTCCTTCCTCCCAGGGAGGCAGCTCCTGCAGGCTGGAGCTTTCCCTCAGCACAGTTTTCTGAGCATCTTTTTCCCATGTTGGAAGCACAACTCTGAGATGCTACACCAGATGAGGGTGGTCCTCAGCAGGACTGAATCTCCGAGGCACAGAGCAGCTCTGCTCAGACAGAGTAAAGTTGACTGTGCCAAAACAGAAACATCCTTATTTATCCAATTACTGGCAAATGCAAATGAAACCATTCAGAGCTTCAGGCCTTCTCCTGTGTGCCTTGGAGAAAACCTGCAGACTTAATTTGACTCACAAGTCTGTGGTATCTTGGTGGTACTTTTAGGTTTTAACTTATTTTAAAAGCTCTATCTGAAGACCACAGGCATGCAGGTCATGAGTGTTGAATACATAGAGAAGAGACAGGTATTGGTCTTCTAAAATGCTCTGTGTGTTTCCATAAATGAGAATTCATAGCTGAATGTGTTTGCATCCATATTTATATCATAATTTCAAGAGGATGAATGATGATTTGGTTAGGAAAAGGATTAGGTCTGTGATTATTAATATACTGATGTCATACAGGCAGTAGTTTTTTATGTTACCATGATATTCAAAACTCTCAATGAGGAAACGAGAGCTGGTTTGCAAGCTTTCATTGTAACAGAATGTAGTCTTAATCTCTTTGCTGAAGTCCTAATCTATAATTGCATACTTTTTACAGCATGTATGAAAGGATAAATACTAAACTTTGCATGTTAGAACACCTTCTATTTTGCTTTTTTCCAAGGACGGGGAGAAGTGCTGCTGACCTGAGAATCCAGTCCCTTCTTGGAGGTCTCACAGGTGGAACTAATTGGATGTAGAAGGAGCTGTCACTCCTGCCCTCCCCTTGCTCCCATCAGAAGGCCACCCTGCCTGCCAATCCAACTGCTGAGCTTCTATTTTTATCCTTTCATCTTTTCTGATATTGACTTAAAGCCTGTAATTTGTTACACCTGGAACTGCATCTATTAAATTTAAGGTCTAAGAAACATGCCAAGGTCCACCCACGTAGAACCTATCACTTGTGCAGAAAGTGTTTCAGAGTCTTCCCAGTTAACATTAAATACATTCCAGATGCAGTTTCTCCAGGTAGATGGGTCAGGCACCTGCCACTCATGTTTGCAGAGGCAGGGCTTAACATCAAGTTGTGCTGCAGCACTTTTGATTATCTTATCTACAAGCTAAAAGCAATATAAAATATTACCACAGGATTTTTTTTTCCTTAGAGCAATATACAAAACTCTAATGAAATTGCATTTATAATATAACCTCAATAAAAATTTGAATCATGCTTGTTCCTATATCATAGCTGTCAAGAGAAAGAGCTCATATTGCATTTGAGACAGTGTGCAGTTGTATAGAATAAGAACATACAGTATGGGTCTTAAACTGTGATTATCAGAAGCTTTTAATCATTTAAGAAATAAAAATTTAAACTTATTTGTTTCTTGTCCTTTAAAGGAGCATTATTCTGAGCCCAGCCTCTCTCCAGAATCAGCTACACCAAGCTGCTTGCTCTTGGTGCTTACAGAGAGACTCTGAAGCTGCAAATCACACTGCTTGTGGCTCATGAATGGATTCTCTACATCCCTTCCCTTCCAGCTCTCAGTAGTAAGGCTGTCATCTTAGATCCAGGCATTTCCAAAATCAGTGGGGGCTTTGGGCTGGCTTTGTGCACATGATCCAATCCTCCCAGTTGTCATAGCATGAATAATCCTAATTACATCCCTAGTTGTGATTAAACAAGTGCATGTAGGGGCATTCACTCATTCTCGGGCACAGGTGTGAGCCCTGATCAGGCCCCAGAGCTGTGCTGGATAAAAGTTACACCCACACAAGCACCCTCCACACCCTGGTTTCCCTGAAACCAGGAGCTCAGATGTGGTCCAAATGGAGGGTGGAGAGAGGG
>VWZP01002299.1:1143611-1234634 GCA_013396995.1 Dicaeum eximium | reverse complement strand
AAAAAAAAAAGAGAGAGAACAAAAAAAAAATCAAGATCTCAGGGTACACTGTGGTATGCTGCAAAATTTAGTCTGTGTGCAGCTGAAGAGATTGCTGGTGTGAATGGGAACTACTGGCAGGAGGAAAGCCTGCAAGAGGAAGCTCTGCTTGTGTGCTTCCACTGATGCTGCCAAAAAACCTCAAAGTTTTACCACGCAACAGAAGTTTTTAACCACCTAAGATGCTTCAATGAAGGAGAAAGGCATGAGGAAAAGCAACAGTGACTTGCTATGTATCACCATTACTGCTGACATTAGACACTTACAAGGGACTGTTCAGCTGAAGACCACAAGGTATATCACAAAATATTTCACAAATCATTAGGTAGCTAATGGCAGAGCAGCCAGTGTGGATCAGGCAAGAGACTGAAAGGGTCACTTTGCCCATCCTTTAAGACAGATGCTGGTGGTACAGCTCTGAAGCCACTAAAACAGCACAGGCAGTGGAAGAAGGCTTCATCCAGGCAGACAAGCAGACTTGCAGAGAGGATTTGGGAAGATAAACTTCAATTTTCTGTGTGGGACTTCTGCCAAAGGCTCCAGGACAAGCACTTTTCCTTCAGCAGGACACACATCGAGATTATGTCAAAGTAATCTCTCCTGGCTTTCACTCAGCAGTTCTCCAAGCAAGAAACACAAAACACTATTTCTAAATTTCTTAAGAAATGTGATTTCAGATACATCTGGAATATTTCCCCTGACCATAAACCCAGCCAACATTTGTTTTTTAATCTCAAAACACAGCTCACCATTCAGACAAAGCCATTTCAAGCTAAGAAAGAGAAACATTTTGTTGAAGAATAATGAAGTGCTGTGATTGTTATCAGTGAGATGTAAAAGGAGATATGGGAACTGTCTCTTCTTCCTGAAATCTCGTTGGTGTGCTGATTCAGACAGAAATTGTCACCTACTGAATTATCAACAGGTGAGGCTCACTGCTCAGCCAGATGTTTTAGAGCTCTGTTATGACCATATGTTGCTTTTTGACAGGTGGGGAATCCTGCCTGGGATACTTCCAAACCCCCAAATTCACCAGTATCCCAACAGATGAAGTGAAAAAGGGGATTTGTTTGGGGTGCTAGGAAGAAAAGGAGGGTTTTCCCTTTAAGTCAGGTGGAAGATTTTTAAAAATAGTAGCAATAATAAATAGGGGCTTTTTTCAAAATATGCTTCAAAGACTGAGCTTTCTTGAGAAGTAATACAAATACATGGGCACATTTGAGGCCAAGGTGATATGAACAGAGAGCTGTTCATAAATATGATTTCAAAAACGAATATAAATTTGTGGTTGGTGTCACTGCAGATAAGGAATCAGTAAATTTACTACATCAGCAGGCAGGAGGGAACACTGTCAGCCTTTTTTTCCCCATGTTGAGTAGCTTTCAGGAAACAAGATGATTTTCAACGAGATTCTGTGTTTTGTAAAGGAGAGGAACATTCCGACAGACTGACTCCAGCGTGGTTCCAAAAGCAGTGACTGTAGCAGTACTCAGAGTTTAGCCTAGTTTAACATAGTGTTATAGCAACTGTGCAGAGCTGCTTCTGCAGATTGTGTTAAACTAAGCTTAGCACCACTTCTGTCATCTCTCTGGAGTCGCTGGGCTCAGTGAAACCCTGCTCACGGAGCAGAGTGTGCTCTGCTCATCACAGACAGCCCGTGCCATGGGGACACTCAGTCACACTTCCAGGAAATACAAACCTGGGGTTTGCCAGCACAAGCCATCATTTCTAATGATAAAGTGCTCATTCTGTTCCTTTTTCTGCTGTTGGGCATCCCTTGCCTTCTCACTCCTCGTGTGGATTTTAAGTTACTGCACAGAGGCAGCCCCAGAGCAGTGCAAGGGTGTGAGAGCAGCAGTGGCAGGTTGGGAGCAGCTCAGCTTGGCACAAACACCATGGATAATCACATTTGACTCAGCCATCAAGCTGAGATCCCCTGAGATTTTGTCTCTGAAGACATGCCAGACCGAATTCTCTGGTTCAGAGAAAGTCAGAGGTTTGAGAGGGGTCAGCTGTAATTTAAGCCTCTCTTAAAGTCCTCTCAGTGCAGTTTTCACTCACCCAGCCCAGTACCAGGAGAATAAGCATAGGAAGGAGACTAAATGCAAGGAAGTCTGAATTGATATAAAGACTGATATCTGCATGCACTCTGAATTTTGCCAGCTGTGCAGGGATCCCTCTGGGATAGCACAAGGATGGGATGCCACCATGCAGAGGGCAGCCTAAGGCCATCTGGCACTGCAAAGCAGTCCCAGAAACACCACTGTGGGGTCACAGCATCTGCAAACAATTCCAAAGAGCTGCAAACACTTTCCCTAAGGTGCCACTTAGTAAATATATTTCCCTTCTTTTGGTATCTCTCATGCTGGAAAACTGCTCTGGACAAACACAGTGAAGATTTAAACCTCAGCAGGGAGAAAACTCATTTCAGTGGAAAGACAATATTGGTCCTTGAACAAGTGGGCATAAATGTGTTGTGCATAAATTTGGTCTGGAATTACCAGGAAATTATAGGCATTAGAAGGCATTTAGCCACAGGATCAGCCTCCAACAGCAGCAACTGGAAGAGTCCTGCCAAAGGATACATTGCCACAGCTGAAGAAAAAATCCCTCAGTAACCAGAATGGAAGGTTCAGGAAAGGGTCTTGGGCTCACTTCTGTCCTAAAACCAAAAAAATGCTCTTGGAGAAGGCCAAGGAGAACCTGACCTTCCTGGCAATGTAAGGACACCATTCCTGGAAGTGCTCAAGGAATGACTGGATGCGGCACTCGGAGCCATGGTCTGCATGACAAGGTGGTGATCAGTCAAAGGTTGGTTGGTCTCAATGACCTCAGAGGTCCTTTCCAGCCTGAATGATCCTGTGACAGCTGTCCCAGGGAAGGTGAGATGAGGGACAGGTCTGTGCCAGGGGATGTGCCACAGAAGAGCCTCAGAGGTCTGTGCTGTCTCTGAGGACAGAACAGACACCGCCCAACCCTCCTTTCAAGGATGAGAGTCCTAGAAAAGGAACATGCACCAAAAGGTGAGCCCCAAAGCTCCTGGAGGAAGAGTTAGCAGAGCCTGTGTGTCCTTCAAGTCCCCAAGCCCATGGGCTGTGCTCTCACAGCTGCCTGCTAGGCATCCACAAGGAAAGGTCTAACCAGATGAGCAATAAGGCATGAGAGCAATTTTTCTTCCTTACTCAAACAGTGCAGGCTATTGCTGACAATGAATAGCCTTGGATCAGCAGTAAGGTGAAAATGTGCAACTTACAGAAAAATACAGGCACCTATTTCCTTTAAAACTACAGGTTTAAACGTCCAAGTACAAAAGGTATTTTGCCCCTTTTTCTCATTAAGCTGTACAGCTCTCATCTTTCTGCTAATCAAAATGCTGTGCTGATTTAACAGTGTCACTGTGTTCTGTGAAAAGCTTAAGATAGCTCTTTTATCACCAGTTGGAACACCAGTGACTTGAAATTAGTTGTATACATGTAGGGGAAAACAGACTGTCTGTCCCTCTGCCAGAACAAACAACTCATCTTCATCTGACTGCACAGAGTAGGGGTAAGCAATCCGTAAGGAGGAAGAAGTTTTAGGATCTTAATAGCTGTGGGATGGCTGACTCAGCTTTTTGACATTCTGGTTAGGAAAAAAAATTTAAAATCATATAATCTATACCAAAAAAAAATCCCATCAGCTGAAAAGCAAACTAGCTCTGCAAGCAGTAAACCTCAGCCCTCACTGAGAGTTCAGGTCTGTGTCCCCTTTTAGTCAGGCTTGAAAATGCATTGTGAGAAAGCAAGGTGAGTTATTTGGGTTAGTTTTTATGCCTGGGTTTGTTTTATGAGGCACACAGTTGTGCTAAGGAAAGATGTGTAAATCCTTGGGGTTGGGGATACCAGCTGCCTTCCTCCTGCCCACACCTGCCACCGTGCTACCTGCCTAGGCTCCTCTTGGGAAAACAGGGAAGTTTATCTTCTGCCTCTATCCTAATTGTTTCAGTTTTTCTAAACGGAAAAAATGATTTCAAAAAAAAATCCAGTACCAGTAAAAAACCAAACAAATCTGTTGTCATAGCAACAGACCCCCACCCACCCACCTGTGACCACAGAGAATCCCTCAGAGCTCACCAACAAGGACAGGGATGGGCAGGGAGCGCTCCCACAGCTGGACAGGGTCCATTTTACACCATTATTTCAGGAGCTGCTGGCTCAGAGCCCACTGACCACCCAGGGGCTGCAGAGCACTGATCCCAAACCCAGTGCCAGGTGGACACATGGCCCAGAACTAGGAATGAAATGGGGAAATTAATGAAATTGGATCTGGTTTTCCCCATGTGGAAAGGGTCCAAGATGGTTTGTGACTTCCATCCTCAGAAGTGCAGCACTTCTGGGAGCACTTCATAAACTGGGCCTAGGAAAGCAGCTCTGGCAAGTCCTGGGATCAGTCAAAGCCCAAAGGAAAGCCCACATGGCCCATTATTTTTTATGACACCAACATACAATGTTAGTCCATGTCTAAAGTTTACCAAACATTATCTCTGTGCTCCACACACTCTTCTTTATCACCTGAAACCTCAAACAGCAGCTTGATCAGACAGGATGCCATCAGGGGCAAGAGGAAGCCTTCAATTCAAGTGTTTCCACAGCCCCTGCCAGAACTAAACCCAAACTTTGACAGCTCAAGGTCTGTCCCTAACCCAGAGAGCAGAGCAAGTCCAGAGCAAGCATGGACCGTGTTCCTCTGGATGTTTTCCTGCATCTCATCATCCCAGCCATCCCAGCCCTTCCCCAAAAGGCTCCACTGTGGAGCCAACACTGGCACAGGTTCCTCCCACACCTCCTGGATCTGTCCATCACTTAGTGCTTGCTTCCTACCAGGCCATGGAGAGCTCAGTCTCACTGGGCTTAGGGAGCTGCTCTCCTGATCCCCCCTGTCACTCTAAAAGGCTCCTGATTTCCCCGTGCACCTCTCAGCTCACGTTTGGAAAGCAGCTTCTGTGTCCTTAAGTGGCACTTGCCATTAAGTGAGAAACAGCTTTCATCATCACAGAGCAACCATGCAGAAAGTTGTTGCTTGCATGCAGCCGTGGGACAGAGAATAATAAATAAAACACATACAAAAGAAAAACTTATTCTAAATACAGGGGCCATTTTCCTGATATGAAACTTATTTCTGCTTTCTAGCAATGGGCTGACAATGCAGAAACTTCAGCAAAGACAGCAAGTGTACCCCATCACCAGCCTGGGAGGTTTTGGAAGGACAGAAATGTTTTACAGCAGTTTCCCAATACATTTAAGGCTCACTAGTGAAACGTTCAAAAGGAACTTCTAGTCAGTCCTCTGCAGGAACATCAAAATATTGCACACATACAACAACCTTTTCCCCATTTTGGGGCTAGTCTACACATAAGTCAAACCAGACCAATTTCATACCTGCTCAGTATTCTGAAGTGCTGTTTATCTCCCCTCACCTAACAGTTTCCAAATGTCTCCATGTCATCAAAGTAATGAGGTTACATGTAATTAGAATATATGAAGGCATTTAAAAATTAAGTGTTATTATTTTGTACACTTTTCAAATAGCATAATTGCATTAAAATTACTACCTTCTGCTTATTTCAGATATAAACATCACTCTCCTTTTCTAATCTCAGAAGAAAATAAGAAAGGTCATCCAGAAGAGAGCTATAGCTTATTTTGCATCTCATATCTCAGGCTCAGTGCTATTGTATTAGAGATCTCTAAATGCCCAGATGTCTGCATCAGCGCTGATCTGAATAGGAATAATAAAGTTCCTGTTCAACTGAAAAAACAGAGCTATACTTACCCTTTCCAAACAGGAGGTCTGCACAGGATTAACACCACAGTGCAGAGGCTGTGGCCCTCTGTTAGTACCACTTCCTGCAGATCCAGGTGAGCTCACTTGAAGTAGATGCACAGGTAATTTTCAGCCATTTATCAGCCTCTTGATTTTAGCAGCAATTAGGGCTGAATAGCACAGGAGAGTGAAAGTTACTCTAATGTGCATAGGCTGTGATTATTCCTGAGGCTCTGCCATCTGCAGAGAAATCCTCCTCTCCCCTTCTGGGCTTCCCTCCTTTCTCCGCAGCCCAAGGGGAGCAGCCAAGGATTAAGGAGCTGACCTTGAGTCCTGCCCTCATGAATTTCCCAGTATTTACCATGGTAAATGAACACACAAACATTAAGCAACAGTGCTAATTTCTCATCCTCTTTGGAAGTGGAACACTTTGGTGCATTCCAGAAAATTCTGCCTATTTCTATACCCTCACCATCCATTCTCCTGCCACAGAGCTGGGTGGCTGCTGCAGAGGATTTGGCAGGGCACAGGCTGCTGGTGTCAGCAGCACCAAAAGCTGCCTTTGACCCTGCCATCACAGGTCCTGTGCATGTCTGGAGCTGGGCTGAGGGACACGGCTCAGGATCCCTGGTCTGCTCCTCACCAGCACGTAGAGAAATATATCTTATTATTCTGCACCACCAAGTGGCCAGATGGAGCAGAGATTGCAGAGCACCTGTGGATCCGGGCTTGCCACATCACCTGCATGGGTTTGGTTGTGGTGTGGAAATTCATATTGGCCTGAACTGGCAAATAGGGGGGGAAAAAAACACAGAATACAAAGCCTCATATCTTGAAAGAAGAAAGTTCTGCTTTTCCTTCTGACATCCCCTAAGGTGTTCCTAAAGGTGTGTTGTCCAAACTGCTTCAGTTCTTATTCAGTCACATTTTATATATTTCAAATTCAGTGGTGGATGGTTCTGTAGATACGAGGCAAATATTTCTGAATATCAATAAAGTGCTTGTGTCAGAAGTAGGAAGAAAGCACGTATCTTTGTTCTTTAGAGATGAATCCCTCTGTCTTTAAAAGCTGAATAAAAAAAGAAAATAAATATGGCACTTCATGCAGAAGATGCATTACATGGTCTAAATAGGAGCTGTTTTCCCATTCTTTTGTACCTTATGTTCCTTGTGCTCAGTTGAATTCTTATTCAGTCACTCTCAAGGTACAAAGAGTGAGGTCTGTTGGTGATCAACATTACTTGTCCAAAATCCCCACATGACAGAGAAGCTGATCCTATTGCATAACATTACACATCCCATTTAATATATCACATTGATTTGTGACAGGGAAGGGAGTGGCTCATTCTGGTTTGGGAATATAAACCCATGTATTGGGAGATTTCTTTTTTTTCCAAAATGTTAATGAGTTGGGTCACTGTCTGAGGATCTTAAATAATAATTTCATAAACAGTATTTCCTTAAGTGAGTATTTTATTTAAATCTGATTTCAGAGTGTCTCACAGGCTCATAGTCTCTTGGAAATCTTTGCTGCCTGGATTTCCATGGGCCTTATAGAGAGGTGTTCACCAGGAATCAGGACCCCAGCTCAGTGCTTTAAGCCTTCATGTATTTCAGTGGGAGACAGGCTTTTAACTTTCCTAAACATCTCAATTGGTCCTTTGGGTTTTGAATGTTTAGGTCCCTAAGTATTTTTCAGTGCCTAGCCCTGTAATCATATTCAGTGTAATTTCACCTGTGTTCCTGCCTCTGGAAATTCACAGTTCCCCATCTCACAGGTCACATTGTTTCTGTGCATTGAGCCTTGGAGACCTTCAACAAAGATTCTCTAACTTGGGTGCATTTGGAGTTGGACACGGACCATACACACAGAGCCTTAATCCTTGTGTTTCTTTTGAAAGTGGAATTTTCTTAGTGGAATTTTCCTTTATAAGCCCTGAGGTCACAGTAGCAAGCGTTGGTCCTGACCTGTGTCTGTTCCCTGTGACTGAGGAACTGAGAAGCAGAACTGGATGGAGGCATCAGAAGGCTCAGAGGGGTTTTGTGTGTGTGCCTGACCATTCCTGATGCAGAGCAGGGCAGCACAGGGGGAACCTGCCAGGGATAGCAGCAGATGCTGAAAAACTGAACATGAGCACCAGAAATGTAAGTGTGCTTCTAATTACTTAAACAAGGGCAAATTAAGAAGGAAGAATAAAGAGAAAAGGCATTTGTCTGGAGTGCAGCAATGCCTGGAGACTTCTGCCATGATCAGAGTGACATTGCGCTGTGCAGGCTGTGAAGGATTAGCAAACGACTGAGCCACGGGGACTCACACACCAAATCAGTAAATCAGTCAAATATGAGTGTCTACATTTCACAGCTGATGCTGAGAAACAGCAAAAGATGAAGCAACTTGTCCAAGGATTGATGCCAGGTTAGTCCAGAGCTCTGTGCACCTCTGGAAGCAGCGCCAGGCTGGGAGAAGCAAGCCTTGGCTCAGGGTTAAGGATCTGAGAGTTTTAACCTTTGGAATGACAGCAGTCAAGGGGGCAACATAACTGTGGGATCCCAGATTGTAAAGGACCACTTGCAAATGGCCTCTGACTGCAAAAAACCACAAGGTTTCAGTGCTTCAGACTGGCTTCTGGGATTGGAAGTCCCTTATTTCTGTCGAGATAGCTGCAGGAGCAACCACCACTCATGTACATAGCTGTGGACCAGACACTGCCACTGCCATGGGAGCTGGAAGCTTTGCAGCGGATCAAAGGCATGGAATAACAGGACACATTCATTCAGTCTTCCCTCAGACTGTGCTACAGGGTTATTTCTTGTTTGCAGCTCAGAACACACTGAAGGTCTTCCCTCAAAACCAGCACCAGCTCAAGCAGGCAAAGCTGGGTGCTTTGCTCACCGCCTCTGCTTCATCCACAGGGTCCATATGTCATTCCTGAGATTAAACCCTGGCTCCACTTGGAGCCCACGAACAGTTTGGCAATTATTTTCAAGGCAATGAGGATTTTATCCTTTGTTCACCCTGTGCCGGCTGGGCTAACGATGTTCAATTAGAAACTGCTCTTTGTTCTAGCGCAGTCAAGAGGATTCTTGCCAATGATTTGAATGAGCATTGGATAAAGCTTATGGCTAAATCCAGTCCTTATGCAAAAATCCATGGATTCTTCTGAATTGCTTTTCTCCCAGTGAAATTAATGGGAGCTGTATGAGAACATCTAAGGGAAGATTTAGCTCCTGTTTGTAACAATATGTTACCCCCTGATACTGGGCCTGTTTTGAAATGTTTATTGTTAAATCCATGTATTTTTGGTTATATCTCATTAAGAACATAATACAGCCTTGGAAAGTACATTCTGAAAGGGTATTACAACCGGATTGGGATTACTGTTTGTGAGAGACTTTTAACTAGGGGGAAATTTCAAATTCAATTTACAGTAATGTCAAACCACAATTAATATATAGGCAATGATAAGGGGAACATGCAGAAGTACACATTGATAGCACTACATCAACAAATAAACTTTTGGAGCTAGTAATTAGGTACACAAGATTATTATATGTTTAATTGACTAAAGCGACAATTTGGAATTACATCTAGTCACATTTAATTGGATTTGGAATCTCTAGAGGAAAGGAAAGAGAAGAGGAAACAGAGAGCAGCACAGAGAGGCAGCCATAAAAGCAAACTGATTTTCCAAAGTCTGCTAAGACTCTGCATTAATATCCTTTGCGCAATACTTTTTTAATATGCCTAAGCCTAGAAAGAGCAGTGCAGTGGTTCTCACAGACAGTGAGAGTACTAAAGCATACTCAATTAGGTTATTACTTTTAGTTTGGGGTGGGTTTTAAGCTATAGTTTAATCAAAGGTGAGCTATGTCTGAGTTTGCCACAGCCAAGTGATATTCCAGTGCTGCCAAGATACAGAGTATTGTACATGTTGCTGCTGTCCTAGAAGGAATGTATTAAATATAAGATATTTCATCCCCAAATACTTTCAAGGAAAAAAAGAAAAGCCAGGCTAAGATATTGTATAGTATCCATTAAATATTTGCTTAGAGCAAAACACTGAAAAGTTATTAAAATAAAATGTTGCTTTTTGGCAGATAGTTTAAAAAATTTACCAATGTTTGTCTCAAGGCTGGACAAAGACTGAGAGTTATGTGTAACCTGCTGGTAAAAAACCTCATGTTGCACTCTTCTAATATCACCTTTATTAAGTATTGCTATATGCATCCTTCCCTCCCTGTACACTCATTTATTCTGCTTTTGTCACGAGGAGGGCCGTGATTGCTGGCCAGACATTCATCATGACGGGAGGCGCCGTGTGTGCAACAAGCGACCCCATCCATCTGTATTGGCAGCTAAAAATTGATAGCCCAATGAGGAAGGAGGTGCTTATCTCACTATTAAGATCAAAATGAAAGATTGCTGCTTAAAAGAGTGGGGACAAAGGTAGCTCTTGGGCATATCAATCAACAGGACACGATACAGCACCACCGTATTTATAACGAAGTAGATTTTCTTGGACTAATTTTAAGGGCAAAATTCAAGGTTGTTAACCCTTGACTCATACTTCAATTTTATGGAGTGCTATAAAATTTAATTCTGGATACTGTATAGCCCCCTAAGCTATTTTTTGTGAAGTCTTCCTACCTTAGTGACACTTTCCTCTCGCAATTTGCATGGTACTAATCCTCTGACACCTTTCCAAACTCCTCAACTGGAAGGGGAGCAAAAAATGGCTTTAACAAATGTTCCCAGAGGAAGCTGCAGAGCTCTGTGAAGGATGAGTAGGCAAGACCCCACTCTACAAAGATTACTGATGTGAGGAGTAGACCATTGACTTTAATGAGACTTGTGTCTTGAGTGATACTTATTTAAGATGGCTGTTCAGCTCCATCAGCACAAATTCAAGTTGAAGTTGAAGTCCTTCTACTTGAATTTCTACTCCTTCCTGAGGAGCAAATGTTGTGGTAAATGGATCCTTTATTTGGAAAGGCTCATTTCTACAGGAGTTTGCCACCACCAGTGAAGACCCAGCCTTCACCCCCAGAGGGGGTGCAGCATTTGGGCCTCAGGTGGTGGAAAACCCTCCTGCCTCCCAAAATGGACCTGGTCCTCAGGCTCTCTTTTTCCATACAAAGAATTTAAGGATTCTAGCAACAGTATATGTGCCATGCAACAAAATTTCAGGGTTTGATTCTGATGCCATTTATTTTAGCTTATTCTGTGAGAACACCTGTTACATCTGTACTCCATGTGAAGTGGTGCAAAATATGTCTGACATAAGCCAGAGTAATAAAGATCAGAATGTAATTTTTTAAATCTCCCATCACATGGTAAATTCTTCCTTTTTTAAACTATTATTAGTTGCATTCTTATTGTTAAAAATGGAATAAATCTGAGTTCCAGGAGCTGCTGAATTTCAGTACTGCTGTGAGTGCAAAGTGCATCTCATTCAGAGAATTACCCACTGGGCTAGTGTTTGCAGTGCCTGTGAACTTTCATATGTGTTTTCCAGCAGAGAATTTCTTCTGTACAGAACAGTTTGATTTTTTTTCCCCACTGGGTCAGACTCATTTAAAATCTTGAGTTCACAAAAACATTTTATGAAGGGGTCATTCCTTCAAATGGAATGTCTTTTTTTCTCTCTTTACACTGGTATCCACTGACTTCCCCTCTTGATGTCATGGATATGAAGCTTCAAAGAACAACCCTTTAAAGGAGGAGCTGTCATAGCTGTCCTGTCCCCCAAGGATTCAGGCCATCCTGCTATGAACAGGGCTGGAAAAGTGGTGTGAAGGACGAGATTCATCCCAGTGCCTCCATGCAGAGTCTAAGCCAGGAGCTGTGGTTGGGCTAAGGTGGGAGCGAACCAGAAGTGGAGAGGGAACTGAACTGCTTCCAGCCATTACCATCATCTGCTAAATAGCAAGGGCCAAAGGATTGGCAGTGGCAGGACTTTGGCTCATCAGTACTTTACTCCAGAGCTCACAGCTCATTTCTCTTCCTGACAGAAAGCTCCTGTGTGGGCCGGGCCGGACCCCTGCGGTACCAACAGGCACCACCCTGGAGTTTGTGCCCCACTCCCACTCCTTGCCTTTCTCCCAAGTCGCTGTCATCTCTGACTGCAGAAGCTCTGAAACGTCAGCAGAGATCAAACCATTTGTCTGAGCCCCTGCTGCACTCAGCTTTCACCAGGAGACAGAGACTGCTCTGAGATTTTGTGCCTTTTGTGCGTGGGCTACGCGAAGCGTTCAGTGGCACCGAGATGCTGACACACACAGGAGAGGCAGCTGGGTGCCCAGTGCTGCTCCCACTCAAGAGCTTGCACTCAAGAAACAGCTCCTGAAGATACATTCCCAGCACCAGGAACAACCTTTCCCCTCCCGGAGCTGCTGAGCTCCGTGCACTCAGCACCAGGGCTGACTCCGGTGTCACCAGAGCACGCAGCAACAATTATCAGGATGATGCAGCATGTGACACTGCACTGGGACTTTCCACTGAGCAGAGGTAGCATAATCTTTTTTTATTAGTATTCTCTCTATTTCATGGTGTAAAAGCTGAAAATAACTTGTCACCACTATAGATGCTCATGTGCCTTTGTAACCAAAGCAACAGCTATTGATGCACATGCTTCGTGCTAACTACTCCTCTGCCCCAGCACTGGCTCACAACCATGAGCAGCATGGAAAATCTGCTCCAAGGAAAAGGGAATAGATGGGGGACAGGATGGTTTGTTTCTTCCTTCTGTGCAGAAAGATTTGTAGATTAAATACATCACTCTTTGCTTTGATCAGTGGGTCAGGTATAAAACCTTCTGGCAGGGCATTGACTACTTTTGTTTCTTCATATCATGATTCTTTTAACTGCTGGAAAAGTCTTCTACTTCTGTTGTGGCTTCAAAATATTGTACAGGCCATTTGAATCCTTCAGCTGACTTCTGCGAAAAATTCAAGCCCTTAATTCTCATCTGCAAAGCTCTTTAATATTTATCCTACTTCTAAATCACTGTGTTTTCTCTCCTGATCTATTCCTTGTGCTCAGAGCAGTCTTTATCTTGCATCTCTTCTGGTTTTCTTCTCCTGATATGGGGTTTATACTCTCCTTTGAACTTCTCCCTCCTATCCCTGACATCAGCTGCCAGGAGTCCTCTTGCTTTAAACCATTCTTAAAACATTCAAATTGCTGCCTTCATTATCAACTTTTACATATTTCTTCGTCTTTGGCACTAACCTTTTCCATGTGGCTGTGTAGCTCCTCTTAGGCACACTGCAAGGTTTGTTCTGCTAAATTTTTAAGGTGACATGGACTCATACTAATGAATTACCTGACTTTGTACATAAAAACATCACAGAATTGCACCCCTGCCTTCCTGCACTGGTGCCACAAGAGGAGAGCAGAGACTGGTTTTAAGAAAGTTACCCAATGCCCATTTAAACAGTTTAGGAACAGAATATTTACCATTGATCATCTAATAGATGATTTGTTGCAGGTTTTTTCCCCTGTTTTGCCCCAATTTACAAGCTGAGATTCTTACTCATTCGATCCAAACTTCCATCAATTTATATTATGCATTAATTTCTGAAAGCTTAAAGATCCTTTAGCATATCTTACCTTCTCCCTATATATGTACCTATGGATCATGATCAAGGCAACTTTAAATATTCTTTCTGATTAGCTTTTTGATTAGCCTTCTTTGATTGTCCCCTTTAAAGTAAATCATCTATTTCTGGATCTTCTGTACAGTGATATATAACACCTAATGCCCTGTGTTGGGTTTGAATATTAATACCCAACTTCCATTCTACTCTGAGACAAAGGTATAATGCCAATGAGTGGTGGAAAAGTAATTTGCAATGGATAATATTATTCAGTAAGTTGGGCCTTTTTCTCTGTTCAAATATTTTATTCTGTGGATTGAAAAATATACATTCCAAGTTGACATATCATCAAATGAATGGGTTTCTTTTCATAACCCTCTAGAGATATGCACTGGATGATTTGTGTATTGGCTGTTAGATTAAAAATAGATGAATTAAATAGACTTCAACGCAATAAATAATAATGGAAAAATTAAATGTATTATAGTAAATATCTTCAGAGTGGTAGCAGCAAGACAAAGTTTAAACTTACTTATTGCTACAGTCATGTAAGCTCCCCAGCATTTCTTGTCTGCAATGCAATTTCTCAGCTGGTAATAACAAAACAAACAGTAGGCTTGTGATATTTCATCCCACAGGAAAAAATCCCTCTCCAAACTGTCCAGTTTTACTCACACCTTGGCAAACAATTCCACTGGCTAAAAACTGTGCAATATAAGTTTTCATTCTGTGAATTAAAATATACCACACCCATATGTTCTGACAATGCCAGAAAAGCCCAGTGTTGTCAAACAGGGTTGAAACCTTGAAAGTCGCAGCCTGACCAACATCTGGCCCTCCCATCTTAGTATAAAGTATTACCTCATTTATAAATATCTCAGTCTTAACTCATTAGCACATTACAAATCTAATTTATTTCATTATTCCGTTGTGAAAAGCATGTGGCCTATTTTATGCTAAAACCTGAGCTCCAGCATCCACCAGATCCAAAGTCAATCCCACCTAGCCAAAGTCTCACACTAAATGCCACTGCACCAGCCATGCACATGTTGCAGAAACTAACAGAACCCCAGGAAAGCATTTCAAAGCTTGTATATTCATATCTGCACGCTTCCAGAGCCATCTGTACTAAAAACCTTAATTCCAAAATGTAGCCAGCAAGAATTTGCTGCAGCTCAAATGGAGGCCCTTAATTTGCATTGGAGTAAACTGGGCTTTTAGCCTTAATTCCTGTTCAACCCCAGTGTTCTGGGCAAGACTGCAGCCACCACAGAGCTGCCCTTAGCACATCAGAAACACAACTTGTGTTCCTGGGAATATTCCTGCCAGCTAAACTCGGTGCCACAGAGAAAGCTTCCAGCAGCACGAGCAGCTCTGGGTGCTTTGCACTCTGGTCACTGCTGGGAGCACCAGGTGCTTCCACCCCAAAAGCCTGGGCTGCTGCAAGCACGGGGTGAATATTGGGGTGCCCAATAATGTGGGTGAGCACACACCTCACCCAGTGAAGCAAACACCAACCCAGCCCTTTGAGGCAGCCGAGCAGCTCCAGCGAGCGCCGGGCGCTGTCAGCTCCTGTAGAGCTCAGCCTCGTCTCACTCCTCCAGGGGTGAACATCCAAGGCAAGGAAGTTCAGAGGGAAAAGCTCTTGGTAGCCAAACCCTCCTAGTCCCAGCTGGTGCCCAGGCCTGTCAGCAGTGCTCTGTGCTCACACTTGACCCATGCCCTGCTAGGGAGCGTGAGGTTTCCAAGCTGGCAGCAGCAGGGATGTTTTGCAGTCCTCCTAATGGAATGACTGATAGGAGCTGACAGGCAACCTCTCTGGGCAGCCTGGCCATCATATCACTGAGAAAACCTATTTCTCATTAATTCTTGAAGCTATTTTAGCAGCTCATGCTGTGCCACATTTCACTGCAGGAAAGTTCCTTCTTTAATCCAATCTGGGGGAAAATCTGTGCAAGGTCACTGGCTCTTGGGTGCCCTGGCAGAAGTAGGTGTCTGGTGTGCCTGAGTCTGTATTGTCCCACGGGTCTGTGGAGCTTGTTGCTGCTTTAAGAATTCATTTTAGATTTTCTCATGCCAGAAAAGAGACAGAAACATTTCCCTTATAGCTCTTCATAAACACCAACAGGTAATCCTCCCTCTTCTGTATCTATGGTCATATTGAAAGCCAACTCTTGCCTGGAAGCATTGAGCTTTTAAATTCCTGGTGGAAAATTTGGACATAATTATATTCCTTCTTCTGGTCATTAGAACAAAAAGATTTTGTTCCTTAAGCAGGAAGATCAGTTTGTTTTTAAGACATCTCACTGGTGTCCAGATGATCTCAGTGCAGCTTCTGACCAGTTTGTGGATTTCCTATGTCTCATTGCATCATGACTGAAGCAACTTGTTAAAATTAAAATTAATAACATTTTGTCAGGACAGAGTGGGCCCCTTCCTATGTGTGCCATTTCAGGGATTCAGACCAGTCTGCCTTTGGAATACACTCTTTTTAAGACATAACTCTCAGCTGCAGAGAATCAGCATCATTCTGCACTCAGGTACGGCAGTAAAAATATGGAGTAATCAAAAACTGAATTGAGAAGGCAAATAAAATAACATAACAGAGAGTTTCTATCATATTGATACTGATTTGGGAGCTTTTTGCTGCTGTTGTTACTGCTGATATTTCCATTTCAGAAACAATTCTACATGTACAAAACCAAGGAATTTAGCAGTTTCCTTGCATCCTTTCTTCTTTAATAATATCTACTTCCACATATTTTCTCCCTACTTCTATTTTTCTGGTACTAAATCATTCATGATAGAATAAATACTGCTTGAAAGATAATGCTAAGAGGAGGTATTAGTTTAAATGTCACAACTATTAAAGCAGATGGATTAATTGTCTCTGATTTGAGGAGAGATGGATTTATTTAACACTAGCTGAATGAAGTAGGCAACACACACCTTGCTGTTGTTGCTAGCTGTTGAAATCCCAATATTAAACAAATTATCAATCCAATTAGGGTTGTAACTGTTAACAAGGGCCTGTAAATCATGTCTCAAGGATGCTCAACAGGAACAACCTGGTCAGCAAAACTTTGGACCATTTCAAAAACCCACAGGGCAGCTCAAAAGTAACATACATATTTCAAAAGCAGAATTACCATTAATTCTGGATTTTACTGGTTGCAAAGCAGAGCTTTAAGATTTACAAAGGGAACCTGAAAAACCAGTGCAGAACTCCACCCATTTTGTGCTGTTCTCAGTCCCTCATTGTTCCCCTGAATTGCAAAGGTCCTTAAGAAGTTGCACATCCATTATCCTCTTCCCTTTCTCTGTATTCCTTCTCCTTTCTTCGGGAAATGAAGCTGCAGGCAGGAGCTGTGCTGCTCCTGGGATCATTGCTGGTTTTGTGGCTGCACACCTGCTCTGGAAGAGCTGCAGGGCACACCATGCAAAACCAGACAGAGCCACTGAACACCTTTATATACAGTCAGCTTGGCTTCTGCTGAATTAACAGCCATCCAGGCACATCAAGTAGTTTCCTATTGCGGTGGCTCAGGCATGATTTTCCACTGATCCTCTGAGCAGTGCTGTCCATTTGACAGGCTAACCACATCACTCACCATCTCAGGCTGTCTGATTCTCCTCTTCACATTTAAGTTCCCAAAAGACATTGAGCTCTGTGCTGGGAAGGACTGACATTTCCTTCAGTTAGTTTCTGTATTCTACTTTCCTTTTCTTCTTTTCTGTCTTTTTTTCCTCCTCCCCAGGCTAAAAGCCCTGAAAACCCCTTTCAGCAAATATCCCATCTTTCTCCCGGGAGTATTCCCTTGCCAGGCTCACTCCCTGTCTCTCAAGCACTTGCCTGAACCTCCTGATGGATGCAGCATCCAGATGTTGGCCAGAGGATTCTGACTACATCTCCCTAAATCACTCAGTGGTGCTCAACCTTTGGCTCTGCCTGTCTGAGTTCAGATGTCTGAGCCCAGGCTGCCAAAGCTGTTCAGCTGAGCACAGTTTATAATAAATTTATTTTTTTCCCCCCCCACAAAACCAGCATGCTGTTTAAGCTGTGACCTGTTCCTGCCCTAGCAGGAGCCCTGCAGAGCTGTCCCAACACCTGCTGAGGACTTGGCATGGCAAAAGGCTTCTCCCAGCACTGGAAGGGAGCCCAGAGCAGCCACAGGGAATTACCTCACTGGAATTGGGGTATTCCTCACTACAAAAACATCTTTTAAAAGGAGACATTGTTAACAAAACTGGTTAAAAACTCTGGTTTTGGACCCTGGCTTCATGTAGAGGATAACTGGCCTGTTCACAGACACCACAGGCAGGGAGTTTCCAGAGCAGACTCCAGCCTTTCCACATGCTGCACATTCCAGGATTTTTCTTTAATGACTAGTGATCTCTTTGAAAGGATATAAAACATGGATTTCCTTTCTTCCCAAACATAAAGAGATACTTATTAAAGCATCAAGCAGGCCTTGAAGCCTTAGGTAACCCATCTGCAGCACCTCTGCCTTTGGGAAGACACGGATCCATCCACAAATCCCCTTTCAAAACACGCTGCATCCAAACTAACTCACAGAGACTTAAATACCTTAATAACTTAAGACCCCAAATAAGCTGATATTTGATGTGACCTATATTAATGAGGAGGCATTACATGGCAGATAAGCAGAAAGTTCTCATCTATTGTGCAAGACATGATCTATTCATACCATAAACACATTGAGAAAGGGATGTGCACTGGCATTCTGTCTGCTTATTTTTTCCCTACAGAAAAAAATACAAAATAAAAATTACATAAGAGGATCATGCTGGTGAGAAGATATTCATATCACAACAGCCACAGACTTAGTGGCAGGACTGCCAGAGACTTTTTTATGGTTGGAAATAGGTTGCACTGAAGTGCACCCATAATTCTAACGACCAGCCTAGGAGTGGAAGCAGCTCATAGAAGAGGCTAATGGCTTTACCCTGTCTGATACCATTGCATTAATAAAAATCATCAATAAAAGCATCAGTTCCTGCTGTACTGTAAATGAGACAGGGCCTGAGTGTGCACTGCAGCTGCAAGATAAGGCACTAGAAAGATATCTAAATTTTTGGCTAACTCTAGATGTCAAGATAATTGGATTTTCCAAATTAAACCTTTCTGTAGTTAAAGAGGATTAAGGTTAGGGACTGTGGCAGGGGAAGCTACTCTCACTGTTATGAAGAATTTTTCACTACAGTGCCATTTTTCTTCTTCTGTATCTGTCTGCTCTAATGCAAAATGGCAAGAGTTTCATAAAAACAGTGAAGCAGTTACATCATTTGCCATCAGAAGCTGGCACAGGGAAGGTTCCTTTCGTGTGGCTATTCATTTTATGAGCTCTTAACAGAATTTTAGTGAGTGTTGAATCACAAAATTATAGACTGGTTTGGGTTGGAAAGGACCTTAAATCCAATCTTGTTCCACCCCATGCCATGGCAGGGACACCTTCCATTATCCCAGGCTGCTCCAAGCCCTGTCCAGCCTGGCCTTGGACACTGCCAGGGATGGGGCAGCCACAGCTTCTCTGGGCAGCCTGTGCCAGGCCCTCACAAGAGGCTCAGAGAAGAGTATGAGACATTTCTGGGTCAAATATGGGTTTAAAACCTCAATCAAAACAAAGTTTGTTTGAGAATGTCTTTTGGCTTTTTATTTTTCACCTACATGCCTCAAACCTGTAACTGAGGCATCTCTCAAGCTTGTGCTTCATGAAGGAATTAATTGGTATTTTAATAGAAGTGCTGACAATATAAATACCCCTTGAGATGCTTTGTCTCCATATGGTTTCTCTGCAGAATTTCTCTGATTCCCCACACTTCCAAAACAGGGATATAAACCTCCTGACACAGCAGAGCATGAGTCAGTCCCACAGCTACAACAAGAAATCTTCCATATCACCAGGTTACTCTGCAGACTCTTTTTAAGCAAGTTTTTGCATTTTTGCTGGAGAAATAGATTCTGTCCACATTCAGTGGCCTCATGTCAGTCATAGCCCTTACATTCATCACTCTACCTTGCTGGAGGAGCTCTTTCTTACATTTTAAGATCACCTCAAGGACTTCATGTTTTCTAACCCTTCTGGAACTAAGGGCTGGAGTGTAGCTCCACATGATGAGACTTGCTGCAGAGCTCAGTTGCAAGAGATGCAAAAAAAAAAAAAAATCATCTTTCTTTATCATTTTGTCAGTTTAGCAGCCACCCCCACACTCACGAGAGCCTCACACTCCTTCCACTCAAGGCCAGAACAGCAACATCCTCCTTCCCTCCTTCTTGCACCTGACAGGACATTGTAGAAGGCCTGTTCTGATGCAAGGACATCAAAACACGTGCATATGGGGAAAAAACAGTTGCCCAACCCTCTCTGCAAGAAATTCCTGGAAGTCCATTGAGCCCTTCCAATCCTCTCCTCGGTGTGTCTGTGTCTTGAGTGACATGTGCACAGCACAACAAATGTTCTGGTGGCATCTCTGCTTCCTGGACATGCTGCCAGATATCCATGCACAGTGACAGACTGCTGTACATAAAGGTGTGAGCAGAAAAATCCTCTGGGACTTCCTCATATAAAGTTTTCTCCTCTAAAGTTTTTATGGGCTGAAGTTTTATATCTTTAAAGGCTTTATCCCATAAAAATCCAAGAAGATAATAAAATAAATAATGTCCATGTCCAGAGTCAGCATCCTAGGGGGAAAATGCTCTTGGGTAATAATAAGAATACCTTCAGTAACAGTATTGACCAGAAATGATTAATCTGTTCTTTTCCTCATGGGCTGACATTTCACCATTATTGCCCTCAGAGCTACTCACTATTTGCTGTGCAGAGGAGCCACAGGTACCAGGCAATGCAGAGATCCCAAAGTGTGGCTTTGAAGTGCTCTTGAGGATGATAAACCCAAAAGTGAACTTTGCAGACTGCAGAGCTTGCCTGGTCCAGCCACTCGCTTTTTCTCCTCGCTCCCTCACTCCACCTATTTTAAACCTGAAATGTGTGGATACACCCAAACCCACACTCACATGCTCACATCAATCCGGATTAGGAAAGGGCTGCCAACCTACAGAAAATAAGCAGAATACCCAACATCTCACACAAAATTAGGCTGACCTAATTCCATGTCTATATTTACACGTGATATTCAGAAAAACTTGGAAAAGTTTTTTTTTTTCCTAATGTATCTTAGAAAGTTAGATTGGTAGCATTGTTTGCTACATGATCCTCTAAAGGCCCTGAATGACAAGATCATTAAAGCCCACAGAAATAAGAAAACCTAAAATCACTTTCCTGTAAATCACTGCAGCCTGGTAAGTTTACCACAGGAAGGAATGGGCACAGGTCCCCCTGTGTGTCCCCCAGGCTCTTGGCAAGAGGACACACTTGTTATTTTCTGGTCTGATACCTCCAGATCTGTGGCATTAACCATGGATTACATGGCTCTGCCCATGGAAAGCTGGAACTTCTCCTCACCTGGGTGGAATGTTATTATTGCCCCGGGTGGCCGTGATGCTATTACACGCATTCAAGGCTTGTTAATTCTCCAGGGCTAAACTGGCCACTCCAGACTGCTTCCATTCCAATAAATGCAGGATAATGTGCTGGCTAAATATAGAAATCGAAAATATAAACAAATCCCCAGTGATACCCTCGAGATCCAGGCAGAGTAATCAGTGTAAGAGCACTCAGGGTGCACGTGTGGCAGCCTATCCTAAAATCTACTCAAAACAACTCTAACAGTACTTCTGCATGCCCCACATCAATCAACAGGATGGAAATAAACTGGCATAAAACCTTATCAGAAGTCCTGTTGTCTAAAGCCATTAGAGAGAAGGACATGGATCCTTAACTAATTGGCACTCTCAGCTCCCATCGTGGGGTGGTGGGAGCAGCCATCAGCTGAGGAATGACTCACAGAGCCATGCTGTGCCTTGGATCATTTCACACAGGTCGGGGATAGACTGGAGAGCAGAAATGAGAGCTTGTCAACAGCACACAGAGCTGGTCCCACAGTGACACCCTCTGTGAATCACCTCAGGACACCAGGGAGATGGATACCCCCTGTTGAAATGCAGATATCCTCTCCTCTCCTGCCTTTCTGAGCACCCCAGTGTCAGGGCTGGCACTATTAACCATGTTTATGCTTTTGCCAGGATACCCTTAGGAGTTCCCCAGCTTCCAGCAAGCAGTGCCCACTTCTAGAAGACAAAGTTGTCATTGGCAGGAGATGCAGCCAAGGCAGAGCTGGACGTGGTGTGACCCAAACCCCAGCCCAGCAGGAGCTGCAGCAGCTCAGCCTTGCTCTGCTGGGTAAAAATGCCAAGCAAGGCTGTTCCCACCTGGCAGCTCCTCCTGGCAGCTCCAGCACTACTGGGGTCCACCGAGTGTGAAATCCACCTCTCTGCATCAGAGCAGCACAATGCATCATCTGAGTCATTTCTAAGGGATGAAAAGGTTCATAAGCTTCGTGTTGCCCTCTGCACAGGAGTGAATTTTACTCTTAATGCAAACGGTGCTTAAATGCAATATTTTAAGGCTAATATTCCGTATAGGCACAGTGTCTGATTCCTGCCAACCCAAGGGGTAATATGAATGCTTAGTGTTTTTTAACCAGCTCCCAAGGACTGAATAAAACCCTCAGATGAAAGCTGTGACCTTCAAAGAGCATGGAATCACTCTTTCTTTTCATCTAGGAGATAATTTAGCTAATACTTTTCTCCTCATTGAAGACAGAGGCTCGCTGCACTGAAAACTGTTTACAAATGTTCTTTGCCCATTAAATTGATTTTCTGAGTATAGATAGGCAGTGTTTTCTGGAACTAATTTAAATTCCTCTCTAATTAATATTCAGGACCAAAATATGTTATCTTTGCATGACTGTGCAATTATTAAAGGGAAAATATCATCAGAGAAAGTAGGGGGGGGTTTTTTGGTGTTTTTTAAACTAGCCATTACCCAACAAGAAATGTATCATTTCTTTGTCTTTTTTAGGCTGTAACTCAAGAAGCCTTCAAGAAAGTATCTTTTTTGGTTATGTACACACCATTTGTGAAATGAGACAAGGCTGACAAAATAAAGGAGGCAAATAAAAACTTTGCTAAAGAGCACCCTGATTACATGCAGCACATATTCACAGGTAACAGCAGATGTCTTGAGCACCGGGTACTCTTTGTGTCTGATTGTGTCTTAAAAGAAGGCTGAGAGAGCCTGAGGCTTGAGCTCCAGACATTTCTCCACTTCTGGGGGGGAAACTCTCATCTGAGATTTGCTCTGTGATTGTCCATGATTTAGGCAATCAAATGAATTCTGAGGCAAAGTACAGACTTTACATTGCAAGTCCCCATAAATACAATTTTTACCCATGAAGTGCCATATTTGTGTTATTGAATTTCATTATTGCAACCAGTCCTTCGCTCAAAGGTAGGTCTGCAGTGTGCTGTGGTGCCAGGGAGACCCCAGCTCATTCCCAGCTCCATGGATTTCTGTGATCACTGCTCATTCCCAGCTCCATGGATTTCTGTGACCACTGCTCACTGCTCAGGCCATCCTTGCAGCAGGAGCCTCACCTTTCCCTTCTGTGAGCACATCTGGGCTGGCCACCCCCTTGGAGAACACCTCAGCTGCAGGGATGGGAACAGAGAGCCAGGTTTCCTTCAGCCTCTTGAGGACAAGCAGGACCCAGACAGAGCAAGGGCTTTATCAGAGCTTTATTGTCACTCCTGGCACAGTGAGCTCCAGTAGCCTCTCCTGGGGTAAACAGACGCCCAAATTCTGGTGACCGTGGCCTTGTTTCACGAGGAATGGGCATGACATTTTGGCAGGGGGATAAAAGACATCTCTTCCTGCCATGAACCTGGTGGCCTGGGACACAGCTGTCCCTGCTAACACTTGGCTCTGGGCTGGTGATTGAGAAACATGAAGGGAAAAGTTCATTTCCCACGTCAGAGTGTGGAAAGGCTCTGCCTTTGCCAGACAAACTGAGTGTAGCTGACCTCTGGCTGCCTCCTCCAACACAATCACCCCAAAGGCTGAGGGGTGCCCACTTACCCCAGCCCAGATGGCCCTAACCCTGCTCAGCTTCCAAAAGGCTCCCAAAAGGAGACAGGCTGCATCTTTGGAGAAGAGAGGAAAATGGAATCTCCTTCTAAAACACAAAAAGGAATTAGGAAACCTGGTGCTCACCATAAAACTGTGCACAAGGTAACACAAGCAAACTTGTTTTGTTCATTCTTGTTTAGCTTTAGAAAACCAGCACAAATCTGGATCATGTTTTGGAAGTTGCAGGCCACCCATGTATTGGATTTCTAGCAGGAGCTTTGGGCTTGCTCAAAGAGAAAAATGAGGACTTATCTATCACAAAAGTTGTAAAATCCCTGTCTTCCATTTGCTTGCTGAAGGGACTGTGGAGAATTTCCTGGGACAAAAGCACTGGCATAAAATAAAACTCCCTCAATTTACAGCAAGGGTAAGACTTTCAGGAGCACATAAGCAGCAAAAGTGTGCAAGTGTTGCACCAAAACTCAGTTTGTGTTCAGAAATCACTGAATGATTCTGAAAGTGTCACCAGTTACTTTCTTAGTCCTACTTTTCCAATAAGGAAAAGGAAGAAGGCAAAGAAGAAGGGTGGATAAAAGATTCCAGTCCTATGGAATTTCAGTCTATTCTAAAACAGACAGACTAGACCCAGTTCGACTTTCAATTTTTTTTTTTTTTTTTTTTACAAAAATCTGTCAGTTAAAATAATTGCTTCAATTTTATTTTTTTCAGAGTGCAGGTTCTGGGATCACTGAAATTTCTGGGATTTAAATGGTACCAAAGGCAGAGAAAAAAACATATATATATCAGGGCTGTCCTTAGAATCCTCTCAGGCTCCTTTTCCTTCACTTGATGCTGAGATAACTCAGAACAGTATTAGCTGAAGTCAGCCAAGTCTGTAGTGTTTACTCAACTTATCTATTCAGATCTGACCTAAGATCATAGAGCCCACCAAAAAAGAAAACATCACAAGCCACAAGTGTAGTTCTTTGTCAGTGTGGTACCACTGAGCATTCAAACTGCAGGTCTGAATCTCTCATAGGTGAAATTAAAAATAGGAGTTAAATCCTATTCTATCAGTGGGTGTGAAATACCGGGCATCTCACGAACATGTTATTTTAAATACTCTTGCTATTCTGCAACAAATATCTGTCCAATTTTAGTCCAAGTTCTGCTGGAGTGTAAGGTCTGAGTTGGTTTCAAAGTTTTCCTATTGCCAAGGAAAAGGAGCAGATACACATCGAAATCCAAGTGTACAATGCAGTTTGTCACAAAATTGGGAATCCATCAGCAGCAAAATATGCTGCAAGGGAAATACCAGGTCCACTTGCTTTGATTTATGTCAGGGTAAGTCTGGAGAGCGCTGAGTGGGGCTCTCCATTTGTCACTGTGACCACACAGCCTGGCATCTTAAAGCAGAGCTGCCTGCAAACAGAGCACTCCTTTGTGAGAAGTGACACTGACATTCAATCTAGGTTTATTTTCTGCAGGGGAAGGGAAGGGAGGCTCGAGCTGGTCCAGCTCCCTGCACAAAGGTGCTTTGTACAAGAGCTCTGAGCATCTGTCCTTGCCGAGGTGGGGACAGACCCACCCAGGGACACTCGGGGGTTTGGCAGCAGCAGCCACACCTCTGGACACAGCTGGGGACATCACACAGGGCATGCAGTTAAAGTGGGACTGTGGTGGTGGTGATGGCAAAAGCACAAATCTGTGGGAAATTAAACCTCAGGAACTCAGGGAACAACAAAACAGCTCCTTTTGCAGCTCAGAGATCGGGTGATGTGTCCTGAAGGGTTGAGTCCTTAATGCTTTGGATGATCAGCATGGAAAAGTGCATAGATGGGAAGAACATCTTTTACCTTATGCATCAGCAAAACTTAAGCTGTTGATGCAAAAGGTTGCAAAGTCTGGATTTTCGAAACTCTGTAAGAGCTGGGTGGGTTGGTTTGGTCTCTTTTGTTCTGGCAAGGTTTCTGGAACCCATTTCAGTCCCTTTTAGACTTTTTTTTTCCCCCCCAAAACCAAGAAGTAGCTTCTCTTACAGCTGAAATGTGACAGTGGAAATTACCTTCATTTTGCTATTCCAGACCCTCATGGAGTTTACACATGGCCAGACATGGCTGAATCTCTGCTGCCTGCCCAGCAGTGCTTGCTGACTGTGGGTTTCAGAAACAAACACATTGGAAAAAAATTGGAAAGGTCTATGACTAGAAAACTGCCAATTTTTTCAGGTGCACCAACTTGCCTAAAGACTGGGATAGCTCAAAGGTGATCTCCACAATCCTTGAGGAGGGTTGAGAGTTCCTCAGCGCCCTTTTCTCTTTGGCCAGAGAAGTTTCCCCATCCTCCTCACTCCTCCAGTTTATTATTACCCTGACAGATCCTCTACAGAAAATGAATATGAAAAAGCACAGTCTATGGTATTTTTATTTCATTTCCTAGACCAGAAGGCACCTTTCAGTCCTACCATGGAAGAAGAAACAAAACAATCTGGGGAAAGAACTGGGGAAAAATATTGTCATGGGTTTTATAAGAAGCACCAGAATAAATGTGGGTATAAAAACCTGATTTTGGTGTGTGATGTGTGGTGGCAGAATCCTCTGTGTGGGAATGATGTTGTGCTTTTTGATGGGTACTTCATGCTGCACGTGCTCCTCCCATGTCCAGAAACACCCCATGAACTGCAGCAGGAGCTGAGATCAAATGGGGTTTAGATACTTTTTTAAAGTAGTCCTAATTATTTAACAGCTCCCAATTTGTTTTAAATCATTTAACATGTAATTTTCTAAAATCTTTATGGCCTAATAGATCATATCCCTTGTCCACATAACCACCAAAGATACCCACTATATTTAACACCCATAGTATACTACACATTCCACCAGGATCTCCATCAGGAGTCAATAATTGCTCCCTGAAGCATTTCTGATGATTCAGATCCTGATCCCTATGTAGGGAAGTATGTGAAATAACCTTCAAATCTGCCACAGCCATATTCAACATATATTAGTTAATTCTACTCCACACTTTCTGCAATAATGTACACAGCTTTTTAGCAGCATGGCTGTTGATTAGCACAAAAGGTCAAAAATCAAATTTGCATGTAGACTAGACTGTTTTAATGCAATTCTTAAATTATTCTCCTGAAAATATGAGGAAGAAGCCTCTCCTCCTCCCCAGATTGTGAATGCTAATGTTAATGCTTTTTCCCCAGCAATAACCGGGTTGGAGTTTTCCGTGCGCTCAGGGAATCAGAGCCATTTTCTCGTCAGGAGTGTCTTAGCAAATCACAGGATTTATATTCTTAGATAGGAGGTTGACAAAAACTGCTACTTAGCAACCCCTAGCAAGGAAGAAACATTAGCTGGGTATTTGAGGAAGCTCCATCTCCTTTGGTTCCAGGGAGCAGCTGCTGAAGCAGCACCGAGCGCCTGAACTCGCAGGGCTGGTGGGAGGTAAAGGTGCTCAGTGCTTTCCCAAAATGGGCACTCACAAAGAGTCTGCAAGGCTGGCAGGCAGGAGAAGGGTCAGACATCCCCAAGGAAACACAGCTGCTTCTCTCCACTTCTCTCCTGGAGCCTTGTGCTGTTGGCTTTGGATGACCAAAAGCCCGGGTTATTGATGTGTGGGCTAATAGAAGTGGCATCTTTGGGAAAGTGAAATATCTGTTACTGCTGTGGGCACTGCACTTCAGTGCACTTCAGGAAGCTACAAGTGCAAAAAGACAGTGGCTTGGGTGCTGGGTACAGAATAAACCCCTGGCCTTTCCAAAAGCCCCAGTAAAACTGCAATTTGAAAAGAATAATTGAGCCCACAATTCTCTTTTTGGGTATGACACAGAGCTTTTAGAGGTAGGATTCCTCTGTCACAGTTGTGCGTCTCTAAAGAGCATCAGGAAGAGAAGAAACTTTGAAATAAGGTATCTTTTGTATTTCCCAAAATTATCCTATTCCGTAAATTAATTTGGAGCAACAGGACCATGTGGCTCAAGCAGAGCCAAAGAGCAAAAGACAATGGCAATTACACAGACAGAGAGCCAGAGCTGCTCTGCTGCTGAGGACAGCATCTCTTTATGGTGCACAGACTTGGCCAATTCTGCTTCTTTAAAAGTATTCCAAAATTTTCTTTAACTAGAAATATGACTCCATCTTACTTCTGTCACATGCAAACTAAATTAAAAACTTCTGTAAGACAAACTTCAGCTACAGACTCAAGCTTTACAACTTACTTTAAGAAGATAGAAGAATATATTTGGGGTTTTTTTTTTTTATAAAACCAACTTTCCTTTCTGTCTTTTTTTCATTTGAAGATGAAAATGTGCAATCCAAGTTCTTGTCCTGATCAGATTTTTTTTTTTTTTTTTTTTGGCAAAAACACCTCAGGGCTAAAGTAAACCTTATTAAGCCATGGTAGCACTTAATACTAAAGGCAATTCTGCCACCTCAGTTGTGCAGCTACACAACCTAGAGTTACTTATGTGCTGTATATACACACAAAGCAGTGTTGGTATCATGTAAAATTAGAGGTTTAAAAAACAGAGACATTTCCCTTGCCCCCACCTCCCTCATAAAGAAGAGCCAGTCCCATTTAAATCAAGGGGACATTTGGGTGTTGTAAAGCAATTTGAGAAAGAATGTCACAGTCTGCCCCTCATCTGCAGCTGGTGGGGAAATGCCACAAAGCTCATCCACCCAGAAATACCCTGGCACAAGAGTTATTTCATTTGCCTTAGAAGATGTCTGCTGGTCAGACCTGCAGCTCCTCATACCCCAGCCAAGTCTGCCAGCCCTGACAAGCACTGACATTCTATTAAGTGATTTCACTGAGGTAATTTCTGCTGCTTTACACACACCAAGTTTGCCTTCCTCCTACTGCAGTCCCATGCTGATGGCACATGATGCTACTTAAGAGGAGAAAGAGTGGCCAGAGGGGTTTATTAGACTGCTCATACCATAAAGGTGAGCCAAACCCATCACACGATTCACAGCATGGTGCTTACATTTACAGATCTCACTCTTTTTTGTCCATTTTTTAAGCGGAGGGAAAGTATTTACTACAGGCAGGTCTCAGCACACAAACTTCCTGAAGGATACCAGGGGCATTAAAGAAACATCATGATGGATTTTTACTGCTTGGTACTGCAATGCTGCTTGCAAGGCATAACTTCATTCAGATTTTTGAGCTGAAAAACAGTTGGAAGGACTTCACAATAGACAAGAACTACTGGGGGGCACTCCAGACTTTTGCAAAGTGGTGCTCTTTAAGCTGATACTTAACATGCCCTGAGTGTTGGATATGACACATCCCACTTTAAATCCAGGCTGACCAAACACTTTGCTTTCCTTTTTTTTTAGCACTCAGCAATTTAGCTTTATTTATAAATAGAAGTGGCAGAAGGGATGACTCCTTCCTTGCACACAGAGGAAAGGTGGGGGTATCACGCCGGAGCTCTCAATAGATGAAAGGACACATGATTCACTCCTCTCACATGCTCTGCAGCTCCTCTCTGCAATGAAGGCTTTGTTCTGGCTGTTAGTGCTGGGTGTTTAGCAAAAGCTAAGGTAAGCTCCATCCAGCAGAGGCTGATCTGCTTTGCGTGGGGGCTTTTTCATCCCAAGGTCAGAGGAAGGAGGATGGCACAGGGCTGATCCTCGGGCAGCAGGACCTTATTTCTCTCCTTTCTTCCCAGGCAGGAAGGTCTTCAAAGATGCCTCCAGAAGTAAACACCCTTTTTGGTCTTAGTTTAAAGGGAATTTGTGCAAAAAGTTTTCTAGGGAATGTTCCCTCTTGTGAGACTGCCCATTATTAATTAAGTCCTCAAGAGAAAATCCATCAATTGTTTATTGTTACTTTCTCTTTTAAATTCTCCTTGAAATACTAGTCAGTGGGAGTGAGATACATCCAGAAAGTAATAGCATCATCCTTTACCTGTGTCTTATCTGAACATGTTACTGAATTTCCAACCAGAATACAACTCTTACTCCATATACTACATTTTTGGTTCCTTTGCTACCTGATTCCTCTTTTCCACTGAGTCTCCATCTAAGTTAGCTGCTTGCTTGACCTTCACTGTGGCTACTGGGCTGGTTTCACTTTCATCGGATTGCCAGGTCACTTTATTATGTTTTTTACTGCAGCTTAGTAGCCCCTTGAATTCTGCTACAGTTCATGTAATTCTCATCATGCGGATCAGCTCCCTGTGGAAATTTCCTTCCTGCCAGCAGCAGTTATTTACTTTCTCTTTCTGCATTTCTCATTGTCACTGAAACACCATCTCTGACAATGTTCAACCTCCTCTAATCCCTTAAAAAAGGAAAAAAAACCCACTTGTGAGTAATTTATTTATTTATTTTCAACCTACTCTAAATTTAAATAGCACTGCTGTGTCCACAGAGTGAGTGCTGGCTCAGATACCAAATTTGTTTCCTGGAGCTACGTGGCCTGCCCTTATATTTTTCTGAAGAGTCAAGCAGAGAAAAATTTGTTTTCTTTTAGCCTTTACTTTCTTAATCGCTGGAGAAGCCCCCACCAGCCACAGCAGGATGAGAGGATTGTTACCTGCTTCCTGAGCTGGTGACTCAACACTCATTTCTCAGTGCCTGCACAAAAAGGGTTTGGGCGGATTTCAAGAATAGCAGGGAAAAACCATTTGCTGCATCTCAAATGTCGTGAGACTATTTGGTGTTGACAAGAGCTCTCTTTCTTTCTCATTAACTGGTTGCTTCTCCTTCTTTTAATGCACAGAGCTCTGCCTGGGGCTTTCAGAGACCAAGGAGATCGGGTGGAGACCCAGCTCCATTTTCTTCCTTGCTTCAGCACCACGTTAACTAGATAGGGTCAGAGTTATAATTTCACATATCTGGGGGCACAGAAAACTTTTCCCTTGCTGGTATCTCCTTGTAATACCAGGCCAGGTCCTCAGAAAATGACTCTTCAAGGGATAAAGGTAGTTTGTAAGGAGGTTTTCTGGGTCTCCCCTCTTAGAGGTGGGTTAGCAGTTCATGAGAAGATGGGTTTGGAAAGACTCTCCTGGACCCTCAAGTCATGGGCTGTTATACACCTTTATTTCACCAAATATCTCACTCATACATTCAGGAAAATCCATCTTAGAACTAGCCAGGCTTTCTATCTTTTCTGCTCTGAGTGAAGCACAGTGTAGACTTTCCACCTGAATTATCAGAACCTTAACTGTTTTATTTGTACCTATTTTAACACAATGGTCCTTCTGCTATCATTGTCTTTTATCTCTCCTTTTCAGTTTTTTGCTCTCTTCGGAATTCAGCCCTGCATTATGTTTATTGAGAAGAATAATAAGCTCTTGGCATTTTCATTAATAGACTAATCAAAGCACACTTCTCTCAAAAGAGGTATCTCCTGCCGTGCTGGCTTCTCTGCTCTGTGATGCTTGGGTTTCAATTAACCTCTCCAAACACAGCTGATGGGAGCTATCTGCAATCCTCCAGAGAACTGCTGACCAGAGCTCCTTTTCCCTGTGCACTGCCTGATTCTTTCCTTCAGCTAATGGAAATACCAGTCCACTGCCTCAGCTCTTTCTTTTGCTTCCAGTTGCTCTCACATCTGGAGCTCCCAGATTACAGTTCTATTACTCTGCTGGTCTCCAGCACACAGCCTTTTATTTCATACTCTTTCACAATTATCTTAGGTATTATATTAAAAGGTGTAAAACTAACTGTACCAGGATTATTTGTGTTTTTTTAAAGTTAAAGAAAACTGAGGGGTTTGTTCCATTACTGTTCCTGTAAGAGGTATAGAAAGCAAGATCAGATTTGTTATTAAATTCTTAGCCTTGATAGAAGAACCACGTTCACACTTGATGGTTGCCCAGTGCAAATTTCTGCAAAACCAAGATCAAGACCAAACCAAATGATGAGGATTCTTTGTGAAGAGAGGTTCAATTTAAAAACAGGATGGAGTTTGTTGAAAAAATAAATGTCATTCCAAACTTCCCTTTCGCTGTCTTCAATTCATGATTAGACCTAGAATCACCTACCTGAAGTGCATGGAAATGGCAGCATCAGGGTGCCACCATATGGAGCAGCCAGAACAAAGGTCTGCTAAAAATACTGGAAGTGGTTTTGAAAATTGATGCCAATTCTTGGAATTTCAGGCACTTAAGTGCATTCAAAACCCTGATTAGATGAATGGAAATTTCACTCTGAAGGGCTGAGCATTCAGATATGCAATGGCTCCATCTCGTCGGGAATCTAGGCCAAATTGCTTTTGAAAATCTCAGTAGGGTGCTTATTTGCATTTTTGGCATCAGAATACTTCTGAAAATATGGTGGCAAGGCTGCCATCCATCAAACACTTCAGCAGGTGCTGAGATTTTATGCAAGCACTTGGCTGAGTTTCTGTATTCACACACTTAAAATTTACCATGTGCCTGGCTGCCTGGAGGATCAGAGACCACCTCTGCAGGTTTTAGGCCCTCAAGGTTATATATTTGAAAACTCTGGATTTGCCTAGTCTGCAAACAAACCATAAGCTGACACACTGCACGCTTTCCTCAACCTCTTCACTGAAACTTCAAAAGCAATCCATATAAGTTAGGTAATATTTAATAGAGGGGATTATGGAAAAGCCATTTCCAAATGAGAAAATTGCATTCAAGTTTTTTATCTCCTGTCCCCCCTTCACATATATTATGACTGCATATTTATTTTTCTACTACTACTACTACTACTAGAGAGAGTGTGGCAAAATTTTTTTTTTTTTTCCCCTCTTCAGAGAATGCCAGCAGCATTATCTTTAAGGTGCTGGATATCATATTGCTTATAGCATTACCAGCACAAATATAGGGGCTGATAAGCCTCCAGGTGCAGGATTTAAAGAATAAGATTTTTTCCTGTGACTGTCCTCTAACCTCCCTGCTTCTGCTGGGAAAATAGGGCAAGCAGAGCTCGTGTCCAGTTGATGGAGAGGTTCCATTACACCAACCTCTCTGGCCGCTGGCAGAGGGAGGAGGAACAATCCCAAGTGATGAATCGAGGGATGGCTGAGCTGGCGACCATCCCTGCCCGCAGGAAGCCACCTGGGAGGGTGCAGAACTGGCCAGGTTTTATTTCTAACACCTATTTTGGCCTTCAGAAGAAGGGAGCCAGGGAGGGAAGGGCTGGGCCAGAGCCCTGCGCCGCAATTTGCTCCGTAACTCATTTTTCCAATGTGCAGCCCTGAAGTAGTTTTTAAATTGTTCTTCAGTGCTTTATGAGAGGAGGTGCTGATCACCTGCAAGGATGACTTTTATAGAACCAGCATGACTCATCTGTGGGCATATTTTTAAAACCTCTTCTTTTCCCCCAAACCTCCCCAAATCAGTCTGGGAAAATGATTGCAATTATTCAGATTGTGCTACTTTAAGTTATCTAACCTCAGAAGCCACCTGCTGCAGAACAGGCCCAATCCAGCTACAGCTGGGCAGAGGAGGAAAGGAAAGGTTTCCTTCCCTGCTTCCATCCATGTCTTGCTCCCTGTCTCTGAGTAATCCTGTGTGCCTGCCATGCTTTGTTTTTCCCTCTGTGAGAGGAGGGCAGTGATGCCAGCAGGGCTGGGACTGGAGTCATTAAAGGCCTGATAGCACATCAATAAGCTGCAATCACAAAGTACCACATGATTATCCTTCCTCAAGGCTGTCAGGTTTTATGAAGGGGGAAAGAGGGAGCTCAGGTACATGTAAATGTTAAGCATTTCATTCTAGGGGGAAAAAAAAAGAAAAGGTCCCTCCACAGCTCTTGCATTTCAATACAGTCCAATTCTGATGATCCAAGTAAAAACTCTTGGTTTTCCCAAAGCCAGTCCCTTGCCATTTGTTTGCAGTCCTGCAAAGCTCCTAAGCTATGCAGAATTAAAGCTTCACAGCAGCTTGCTTTAGGGAAGAGGAGCAGCAGCCTGCAACTGCAGGAGGTGGCTGCCAGACTTTGAAGTCTGGGCTCGAGATAAGGGGAAACGACATTGCAAAGAAACTGTGTTATTAAAAGACATTCTCCTTTTGATTCAAGTTCTCTGGTATTAAACTTCAGCAGGCCCACATTTCAAGGCTGACTAAAGGGTCTTGAGTTATTGGTACATATTTCAGTGATAGGTTTTTCTCCAGGGCTTGTTATTTTCAGTACATCGCGCATTCGGCACAGGCTCTCACTCTCTTGTCTGTATCTTGTCATGTAGTAATCATAAACCTGACCTCCCTGGAAAGCTTTTTGGAGAGGCTTTAGGCCACCCAAGACAGGTTTTCAGTCTCTCAAGGGTAGGACTGGGCAGGACAAAGGTCCATGCTTGGACATTTAAGTGACAAGCTTTAAATCTTTCAACAAAACACGTATTTTTTGTTTACTGAGCACAAGGTAAAAATCCTTTTTTAAAAGCATAAAGACAGAAAATCTCCACCAGCTACACCGCATTAATTCAGAATTCATTTCTTTTTCTTTGTTCTGCCACCCAGCTGTAAAATATATCTTTATTCTCTGTGTGCAAATGGAGGCTCGGTTGCTTTGTAACTGGAATATTTTAGTAAAGTCAAGGCACCACAGTGTGAAGGTATAAGACTGCAGGCAAGAACTTGCAGAATAACTTCACCAGGGAGTGATTAATGGGCTTTATCTTCCCTGGTGACGCCAGCCCACATGGCACAGGCTTCTCCTATGCCAGTAGGGACTGGTTCCCTACCACAGCCCAGCTGCACCGAGCATCACTGCCCATGGCTGGGCCTGCACTCCTGAGTCATCCAGGGAAGGAGGCAGAGGCAGATCCTCGCCTGCTCCTCCTCCTGTCCCCTCCTCATCTCACTGGGGTCCAGCCAGGAAGAGCCATCTGCAGGACTGGGCTGTCCTGGTGTGAGCCAGCATCCCTCAGCGACCACCCCAGAGGCAGCCCCGTGTCCCTGGGTCAGAGCCACAGCAGCCACGCTGACCCCACGGATCCTCACTCTTCACCAACATTTCTAAGACAGATCTCATTTCTTTTCCTTGAAGAAAACTGAGTTGGCCAAGTTCTAATCGCACTCGGACTAATAAAAATTTAAAATAAATCCTCTGAGTTCATTCTCTGACTTTACCCTGGTAAAACTGAGATAAGACTTTATGACCAAGGGAGGCAGTTAAATTGTGTGAGTTAGAAAAGGCTAAAGATGCCAAATGTTTATTTTCACATACTGAATAAGTTGTATAAAGTTTAAAAGACACTGAATTTATAATAGTACAACTCACAAGGATCCCAAAGGTATTTCAGTTATAAACTCTTCTATGTAAATGTCTTCCTGTAACTAAATAAATAAAGTCCTAAGATATGGCACAGGGAACCTCAACTGAGCCTTTTTTAAGTCAGTATTTTTTTCACAGACCCTGGGAAAACAAAGATGCTGTGATTTCAGTTAGCCTGAACAATTGAATATAAGTGGCGAAAAAACCCTGAAGAAAATCTTTCCAAGTTTATGATTTCAATGTCACCATATTTATACATCATAAATCAAGACGAAAGGCTGTTAAAAAAGAAAAAATCCATTTTCATTTAAAATCAAATTAGGGATTTTTTTTTTTTAAAGCCACATTTCTCTCTTGGGGGGATTTTCCAAAAAAAGACCAGCTTTGGGAGAATTACAATGGTTTGCCAACTGCCCACTTTTGTAGCTGCACATTTTATCTGCCAGTAGAGCTGGTGAAACACTTTGGGTGATAAAAATTAAAACCACAGCACACACAGGGGACTTTTCACTGGCACGTACCAATATCAGTGAAACCAATTGGAGAGGTCTCTCCTTTTAACTTGTTGCCCAAAGCAGTGAAATTTGCAGCCTGGTTGGGCTGTCAGAGCAGCCCCTTGTCCTGGTCCCTGTCCCGGTGCTGCCCAGCCAGTTCTTCAGGAGAATTACTGCAAGGAAAGCACTGGAAATGTCCTCCCCTTCCCTGACCAGTTCCTCTGCTGCCTGGTTTGATGCAGGATCTGTGCTTTGCCCATTCTGCCCTTAATACCCTTAATCTCTGGGCTGTGTCTATTCTGAATTCATAGAAGGAGATTATATGTCATAAAAGTATGGTGATAGAAAATTTCTGACAGGTTAACTCTTTTTTTTTTTTTATCAATGCTGATGCACAACTTAAAAAAAAACCAAAATATTTCATAAAATGTTGGGACCAACAATATTCAACTTAATGGTTGCACAAGCACAAGGAAAACAGGCTGGGATTGAGCATAACAAATTTCTTTAGAGATTCAAAAGAAGATTCCTGTATCCTTGATCTAGTCCTGGGATACAGGTAAATAATTTTAACTTCAAATATCTGAATGTGTAGGGTAGCTTGAGGAAATGCAGATCTGCTTCTTGAATCTCAGGGCAGCATTTTTTTTCTTGTACAGATGAGCATAAATCCTGATGTTTTAAGTTTTACCACCCATGATCTCATATTAGACTGCTGCCTGTCTAGGTACAGATGGAAGAGACAATTTCTTGAGGAAAAAGACAACTTCTCCATAAAGTCTAATGCTTATATTGTCCAATTCCTTGTAATGAGTAATGGATTTGGGAAGAGATTCCAAAAGCTATTGTTTGCATTCTCTTTAAGCAACTAAAGACTTTGGAGCAGACCTGCTAGAGCACAGCATTGTGACAGGTATTAAATACCAGTTTCTCCCAGTCTGTCCCTGAATACTGATGCTGGTGGCTGCTCACAGGAGTCTGCTCAAGAATCTGAGCCTTGTCTCTCTTACTGAACTGAGAACTGCTGAAACATTTCCAGGTGTTTGGGAAAGGGGCAGGGTGAAGCAATGCTGTGACTAACCTGGAAGGGCACTGGAGGGAGGCAGTGCTGCAGCTACCTGGAATTTTATCCTCCCTTCTAACACTGAGGGCAGATTACCAAGTGTTTTCCCTCAGCTTCTTTTTATAGTTTACACTAGAAATTGTCAGCCTTGGTTTTATGCTCTGTTATGCTGAATGATGGGGAGAAGGAAGGGTTTGCCAAAGGAAAAGGATAGTAAAAGCAGGGAAAATGAGCTAGATACTTCCAGCTACAGTAAAAGCATCTCAGCTTTATTGTTGTCCTCTTGTAAGGTTTTACATGCTGCTTTAAATGATGATACATTAGCCTTGGGAGAAAATACTAAAAAGCATTCATGTATGACACAGAATATCTCAGACAGCTAAAGAATAAAATATGGAGCCTTTATTCTTTTCAACCCAAGCCTTCCTTTACTAAATATAAACATTTACTGCATTAAAATGTATAGGCTTAAGTACAAATTTTCCAGAGGATTTTTTTCCCATTGTGAAGTATTTCATACCCACAATAATACAGGGTAATGGCTGAAGCAAAGATGTGGTGGCAGCGCTCATTGTGTGAAAGATGAGTAATAAAATCATCAGCGTACAAATGATTTTTTAATTAGGTTTTAATCTGTGTATTTAGAGAAGTTATTTCTGTCTGAATTCCACACTGATAATTTTTATCTCGGTGCCACAGCTGCAGTCACTAATGGCTGATGCCATGGACATCCTTGAAGGAAGAAGTGAAGAAGATCGTGTGTGGACTAAAATTGAGAAGGTGAAAAGCAGCAGCAAAGGGCAGGAGAGTATATTGCTCCTTGGGGAGTAAAATTCCACCTGAGTCATACCTATTTGAAAGGTAAAAAAACTGTAAGTGCTATTTGAAACCTGACTGCACCCCTTGAATTCTGTTAGTGCTCAGGCACTGACCACAAATACATGTTTATTACTTGATTTAGCCCCTGTGGTTGAACTTTGTCCATGCTAACAGTCTCATGGGGTTGTCTAACACATTAAAAAAAAAAAAAAAAAAAAAAAAAAAAAAAAAAAAACAAAAACCAAAAAACCCAACCTCAATAGCTTCTTTTTGGCTGATAATTAGAATTTTCTTCTATCTTTGTCACATGTGGTACTGTGCTAATTGGCTGTGGGGGGGAAGTTGTTAGGGAATGAAATTCAGCCCAACAAATTAGGTCTCTTAGTGGAGCTCAAATGAGGCTTTGGTGATGTGAGAGGTAAAAGACATGTAAATGCCTTTCTGCAGTCTCTGCACAGCAACTGGTCAATTTAATTCTGAAAGGATTTGTGAAATGCAGGGAGCCTTGTATTGATTCTCAGTACAGATGAGTCTGACCTGGCAGAATGAATAACAGGTCAGGCTGGGGTGTAAGAGGAGTATCTTACATTTTTACCAAGTCCCTCAAACCAGAGCAAATCACAGCTCTGGGCATTCTCCACCACAGACATTCAGCCCCTTGTGAGGAAAAGGACAGCAACACATCACTGGGGAGGGAAAATGTTATTAATGGCTCTTGCAGCTCCCTCAGATCCCAGAGGGATGCACTCTCACTCTGGACTGTGGATGCAATGACAGGCTGGTGAAGGGAGGATTTGGATTTCTGCACTGGCAGGACTTGAAATTGCCCTTCTTTGGGGTTTGGGGTTTGCAGACAGATCTCAGGTGAGACACTGAAAACCCCAAACCCTGCCTGCACAGAGTCAGTGCACAAGCAATGAGACAGAGGGGTCTGAAAGGCACCACAGGGTGGAGGGTCAAGGTGTTTTCAAAGTGATTATACTCATTCTATTCCTAAATTATTTGAATTACAATTTCAGAAGGCATCTACCTCTCCTTAGAGAAAGTCTGAGTAGGTGTGCACTGCCTCAGCTAGCTGTCAGATCAGTGCCTTCTAATAAAGTTTTCCAAGAACAGAATGTTTTCAGAAACTAATCAAAACTTAAATGCCCCAAATTATAGACAGACTGGGTTTCATCTCTTTCAAAAGCTTGTGAGGCAAAACAAAGGACAAATATTCCTGCTTTTTTTGACATTGCACCAGGATAGTCTCTAAATTTCTCACACCTGCCTATAGATCATGAGAATCTTTTGCAACACAAATACTGCACATGATATAAATTATATATACTTATACAATTACATATATTTTCCTGCCTTATATAATAAACATTGTTAGCTAGACGAGTATAAATGACATAGCTACAAATAGCTTATTCCCTTACTTCTCTAATACTTAACCTTTCCATTTTAGACAGCAGACTTAAATATCAAAGACAGATTTCCAAAGTTTTTCCAAAAGTCAGCATTTTAACCCACAGTCAGGTGTTTGAATACCCAGCCTGATTTTCACAGCTCTGAATGACCACAGGTCAGAGGCTGCTGGGAATGGATTGAACAGAGATAGCTAAATAAATATTTATTAAAGGTTCCTTAAAATTTTGTTTATTCCTATATTTTTTAACACAAAGTGACTAACATCTCATTGGAAATTCAGTATAACAAAGTATTTTCTTTTGTGTTTTTGTCTGTATGTATATACATCCTTTATATATTTCTGGATACTTTTGCTTTCAATGTAATTTTAACAAAAATCAAGCTAACATCTAAAAACAGACTAGTATCCCATATTATGCCACATGAATCTGTGCCTAACTCAATATTTGGGATTGAAATTTACTGAATGCATTAAAACCTGCTCTCTGCCATTACAAAATTTGGTGCTTCAAAATCCGTTTGCATTCTGAGCATATGTTTGCATTTAATTTCTGACAACTCACATAACTATTTGATTTGAGGCATCTTGTTCCAGGCAGAACTCACTGTTTGTTTCATAATACTAAAATATTTTTCTGTATTATGTCAGAACAAAGAAATAAAAAGCATCATCAACTTTACTTTTTTCAAAAAAAAAAAATGCATTTCAGCATGTTCAGCATGTTCTAAGGAAAAAATTCTGTGTAAATGGAAGAGACAGGGGAACACTCAGGGAGCTCGGGGGAGAGAAGTTTGTTGGATTTTTCGGTGGTTTGTGGTAGTTGTTTTTTAAATCAGCTCTAATTAGGAATGTTACCTTAGGTTAAAGATCTCTAACACATTGCCAAGGAGGAGGATTAAATCTGGTGAGTAAAAATCGCTGTGGTGTGGATTGCCACATCACTCGAGCTAGAACCATTTCCAAAAGTTCAGAATTTCTCAGCTCACTCACCACATGACACTGATTGTAGGAGCCTACAAAGAACCTTCACACACATCTGGTTTCAAGGTAGTTATTTATATTTTTGCTATTGAATTAATTTACATATATTGGAAAGCAAAAAACAGAACATAAAGGAGTTTATACAATCAGCTATAAATGCAAAGCTCTGGAAAGCTGACAGCTCTGCTCCCACCAGTGAAGTTTGGCTTTTGCAATAGAAACAGCTGTTGCACCTAATGAAAGCACTCAAGAGTTTCCTCTAATGCAGCAGGGTTATAGCAGTGCCTATTTTCCAAATGGTTAAAGGGTCTGTCAGAATTGCTATTACAAACCACTGTTTTCAGGGTTTTATATTCTAGAGTCAGCTATAAAAAATTCTTTCAGGCTGAAATCTGACATCAGAGGGCACAAAGCCCAACACCCAAACACTTTTCCTCTTGTCATAGTGGAGGGTTTCTGAAATTAGTTTGGAATTAATCTGAACAATTTTGAATTTACGGGACTGACAAAGTAGTAATAGATATGTAGCTTCAAGTGTTTTGGGTGCTGCACTGCTCATCCAATTCACTGACAGATTTATGCTTTTAAGCCAACTAATTTATCAAATGGGCTAATTATTTTCTGAGCTTAAACACAAAGAAATGAAAAATTACTTCATAATTGGCTGGAAAAAAAGAGAACATCAGTGTGTGGAAGATGCTTCTCTCAGAACCACCAGGCTGTGACTGCAGCCATGAGGAGACCTGGCCCAGGAAAGCCCAGACTGCCTTGGGAGAGTAAGAACATCCTCCCACAGAGCCCTTACCCACCCACCAGGTATCACTGAGAAATGCCTCAGAGGCAGGGAAAATGTGTCTGGTCAGTCTCTCAACATCCCTATTCTGCAGAATTTTACTGACACTTTTGCTCACAGTCCCCTGGATAAAATTTAACCAGCAACCGGGGGAAACACCTTCAAACCTTTCCAGCAATTAATGGTGGGACTGAGTCACAGTCTACTTCAGGAATATGGACATTCCTAAGAAAAATTTACCAACTTCCTTCTTTTTATAGTTGTCAGAAATTCCCAAACTCAACTTGCTTGTGGCCAGACCACTGAGCTCACAGAGGATTTGAGGCAACATACCAAGGCTTAGCACTATTTTTTGGTTACTGGCTTTGTCCAAAATGTGTTATAAATTGAGCCTTGAAGGTATTTAAATATCACAACTTCAGCATTGCATGAGAGTGAACCTCTCTGAAGCCCCCTTTATGCATGGGAATCCCACCTAAAGCTGTCAATAGGAAACATTAAGGAAAAGAGAATCAAACCCTCTTTCTAAAAGGAGCTTAAGCCTTCTAGTAGACAGGTAGAAATGTATTTTTGCTTACTGGATTTCAAAGTGTAAATCCTCTTTTTAATTCAAATGATATTTGAATTCATTACTTTAGCAGGACTTATTTAGCCCAGTGGTTTAAGCAATGCACGAGGCTCAGCAGTAATGAACAGGAAACTCCAAGAGATATTGAGGGAAATTAGGATGATAACTCAGCTCTGTCCCTCTGCCAGTCCAGGCACTGAGAATGAAGCAGAGGGGGCCACTCCCCACACAGCCAGGTCTGGCTGTTATTGATGAGCATCTTTGGTGACAGAGTCCCACAGGATGTGACATCTGAAATGCACATCAGTGCTGGGACTGGCAGTAAAGCTTGGCCCTGAATAACTCAAGGGATCAGGATTCTGCATGGTCAGTGAGGGACTTTACAGCAGCCACAGACAGGCAGAGGGGGTTGGAGTATCTCAGATATGTAAAACAGCCCCCCCTTTCCTCTACAGAGCCTTTGCCCCTCTGCAGTGTTGTAAGAGAAAAAAAAAAAAGACAGGAAAAAAAAGAGATGACTTCCCTATCTCATAACCATTAATTCATTAATAAAGCCTCACAATATTGTTACAGTGAGAGGCATTTCATTAAATAAATAGACACTTTAGAGCCTGCCAACCAGAAACTTTTGCCACCCAAAGAGGGAAGAGCCGTGTAAGTGCAAGTGCCAGGATGGCTCTGCCTTCTCCACCAAGATAATAATGCAGCTCTGCTTCTCTCCTCCATTTAGCCCCTAGGGTTTTGTAGCAGTTTCACAGGATCCTCTTAACATCATTTGAACAGCCAAAGGAGAGACAGGAGTTGGCAAATAAACACTTTCCTCCACTTCCACATGTGAGACACTTCATAAAACCTTCACAACTGAGTTTACCTCAAGGGCATCACATACTTTGCAATTTAGATAAGTTATTATGCCCATCATTTGCTGAGCTCAGTGGAATGCCTGTTTCATAAATCTGAAAGCAGAGCAAACATGGATGAGTGAATAAAAGAACAGATGTAACTTACATAAGGATAAGAATATAACAAAAGCTGCACTAATATATGTGAATATAAAATGAAGCAAAATTAGCCTAACATATTATATAATATTTTAGCCAGGCACGTAGATTTGCAGCAGTTGACCTCTGCTCACCACATCTCTGCCTTCTGCAGAAGCAGGGGGGCACTGTCTGATGAGCTGTGCTCTTCCACTGACATTATCTCTTAATTGAAAATCCAGGCATGGAAAAGGGCCACGGACTGGCTGGGCTCTCAGGCAGCCAAAGGAGCAGGAGGGAGATTCATGGGATGTTGATGGGAAGTGGACATGCTGCTGAATAGGATTTGCTGGCTACTCGGGCAGCTTTTGATGGATATGACTTTGTAACACCTGATAAAGTCATCCAAGCCCACGCCACAGCCACTGGGAGCTGCACACAGGCTTCAAAAGCCACTGAGTTCTAGTGCACTTCCTCGGCTCAAAGCTGGCTATTCCCAAATTAATAGCAGGAAACCAGTTCCTGGTCTATTCCCTTCTGGGGGCTGTGGTGCAGCAGAGTGTTTCATGAACGTGTGGACCCACTGTGAAAAGGGAAAGCAAAGGATGGGAAAGGGTAGGAAAAGGATATTTTTTGAAACAGGAGTAGAAGTCTAATGTGCAATGAAGTCAGAAAAGTGCAAATGCAAAATAAAAACAATGTTAGTGGCACCAGTTCAGGTAGACTGGTGGGGAAGGAAACAAAGAGCAGAGCAACTGGGTAAAAATGCAAGAATTTCCCTTGGAGTTGACTGAAGAGTGACTTCATATCATGATTACAAGAAAACATTGAGACATTCTGGAAAGGATTAACTCTGAATCAGCAACAGCCTCAAGAGAGACAAAAAGTAACTGTGGCAGAGGTTCTAACCTCGTGCTGAGTGAAGTTTACAGATCAAGCAGAGGGAGTGGGGATAGTACATGAGCAGAAAATGAGATTTGCCTCACAGAATCTCAGGTGATATAAAGAATTGTAGGCAACAAAAGAGTGCCATTAATAAATTCAGCCCCAGCTCAGGGACAATTAAAGCACAACAGCATTCACAGGACTTTCTGAATAAGTGAGAGGTGACAGTGGGATTTCAGCTGTTATCAATACTCCTCCTCCCCAAAATCAGTTTCTGCCCCAGTGAGTCTCTGGTTCTTTATGCCTTGCATACAAGAGAAGAAAAGAGGCCCCAGCAAGATGCTCACATGGCCCTTGGCTACTCTGGAAGAGTCTGTCTCATATAAAGCTGAGCTGCTCAGTGGTCACACACCAAACTCTGCCTTGTGCAATGTAAAAACAGCAGCTGGGGCTACTAACAGGGAACTAAGGACCACACAAGGTTTTATTCAGATCTGAAGGAGACATGGGAAGTTTTAAGTTTTCTACTCCACACCAGAATAAAATGAAATTTCTCTACATAAAAGCATAGTTTTTTTCCAGCTTAATCAATCAGTCTAATAACACATATCATCTATATCCATAATGCTTGGGCCGTGACAGCTCCAACAAAACACTGCTGAGAAGGCCTTTGGTCCATTCCACCAAGCTATAGGGTGTGAATAAGTCACTGGAATAATTTTAAATAGCAGCAAATCTGGCAACTAAGCAGTAACTGTCCTAAAATTGGAATAATGTAGGTGCTTGTAGCTGCCTGGCAGTTAAATCACAGGTGATTCTGGGCACTGCCAGTCCCCCCATAAGGATTTAGGTAAACATTTCCCCAGCCCTTGCTAATGGTGCTGTCAGATATAGATGGGCAGCGCCCTCACCTGCTGCCCTCCACCACAGAAGGTCCCAGCCCTATAAACACTTGTTCCCAGGAATTGCTACTGCTGTGAAAAATTGTGTGAGCCAAGGAGGCTGCTGATAGTAAACCCTGTGCTGGACAGGGGGCTCAGAAGAGCTTGTGAGGTACTAAATGATTGTCTGAGTTCTGAGGTAGTTATTAAGCATAATTCATTGGCAGCATCAGTGTTATTTTTTTTCCTTTACTCATCAGCAAAGACTCTTTCCACCATCTGCTCTCAGCACTGGGGCTTTGCTGCTGTGCTAAGGACCTGCAGGCAAGCTCTGGTTTCCATGTTTCACTGAGCTCATCCCTGCACAGTGGGAAGGAACACCAGAGCTGTCTGTCAGAATTCCCTCCTTGGAGCAAGGCTGTGCATGCAAACGAGGCATGGGGAAGTACAGGAATGGAGCATGAGAGACAACAGATTCATCTTTGGGATCTGCATCTGAGCTGTGAACAGCTCCAGCAGCAGGTCCAAGGTGAGAATGGCTGCTCAAACACAGGGAAGAGGCTTTGCCTGCCCAGGACAGCTCAAACCTCCCCCATTGCAAAAGCAACCATAGCAGAACAAATGTGCTTCACTTAACACACAAACAGTAAAATCAGGAGTTTATTACCCCCCAATACTTAGCAACTTCTGTTCTCATTGACTCTAATTGGAAGTATAGATTGGGATTTAATCTTTATTAAAATAGCAGTAGCTTTTCCCAAGCAGTTCCTCCACACCCTGTATGGCCATCCCTACTTATCCATAGACCCTTCAAGTCCTGTTCCTTTGGTCATGGTCACTCCAAGGAGTGCTTTAGCAAGTACCTGTGGAGACACAGGAAAACACTGAGGGGTGTTTCATGTTTGAAGGCAGCTCATTTGCCCTCTATTACTTACAGCTCACAAGTAATAAAAATAGAGTCTGTATGCCAGAAGATCCATTTTGCCACTACCTGTTATTTACAGCTCCTGCAGATATCTTCAAAAACACCTGTCTCTTCCTTGAGCTTGACTCCCCAGTTGTATTGGGATTTGGGAAATCTGGATGTTTAGGCACCACACTACAGAGGATGCATACACATGCACCCATGCGAGACATACTTTAATGATATAACAATTTACAGGGTCTGCTTGCTGCTTAGCCAACTAAATTTTCTTCTAAACAAAGTTATTTCCCTAGAGAAGTTTTTCCTTATTGGATTCTACCTCTTCCTCATTTTATTAGCAGACTCTATAACTGATATTATGCTTTTGTACTCAAATAAATTCACGTTGGTCTGTTAAAAGTTGCATGTGCTTTCAAGTCAGCTTGTGATAAGAACAGCTCCCCCATTTTTGGATGGAAGCTTCCCTTGGACAGTCAGTCAGTCACTGAACACAGACACCTGTTCCTGGAAGGGCCCCTCACAGCAAAGGTTGACAAGGTCCGTGACATCTGTGGCCCATCAGGACTTGGACAAGAGCAGTGGGATGATGGATGGTCTCACAGTGTTCCCCTGTGGCAGTCAGAGCCTGTCACTGGGTTAGGAACCATCTGTGGGATGTCTCATCCCAAGGAGTGCCCAGGAAGAGCGAAGGATTTACTGGCTTTGGGGTGTTCACAACCACGAGCACCCAGGAAATTTCAGAAGGGACTAATAGGGCCGTGCCCAGAAATGCAGCAAGTTTTTCAGAAATGGAGAATAAAGTCCCCACAAAGCCTTGCTTTGAAGAGAGTCTGGGCCAGGTGACCTCCAGAATCCCTTACAGTGGAATCTTGCCACGATTGTAATTCAGCTGCAGCCAGCAAGTGCTGCTTCCAGCTCCTTGCACGGCCCCAGCAAATCAATCAGGATGGCATCCAGAGAGCAGGGCTCAGCACTCACAGCAGCCAGGCACTCCCCTTTATCCATCACTGGCCAGCAGGTACAAAAGGGCAGCATCACAAATATTTTTATATGCTCCAAACAAGGCCTGTGTGATCCTTATCTGTGTGTGGATCTATAGGATGTCATTTTCAAGAACTCCTGTAGGTTGGAATCAAATCCTAAGCCAAAGGGACACCACATTTTGCCTCACCTGATAAGACCCTCTGCAGTTCATCCCCTCAGCTAATCCTCTTGCAGTGCCTGTTACCCAAAGAGCCCTGTGTTTCCACTGCAGACACAAACTACATTAGACATCTACCAAAACCAGAAGTATTTACAGATTCTGCCCAGCCTTAGGGACCGATGGAAAACCATTTCAGTTAAGAATGAGCTGATCAGCTGGGTATTCACACAGAACACAGATCATTTTCTTCTCCCAGCAAACTCAGAACTGAGATTCAGAGCAGACTAATTGACTTACAGTCCATCCAGCTACTTCTGGTGCACTAATTATGCTTTTCACCTTCTCACTCCGTGGCGGAATAGGAACGCCTTGATGTGTGGCACTGAGGAAAGGCAGACACAACCTAGCTCATTCAGCTGATTTTCCCCAAGAATAAAAGAGCAGAAACACCTTTGAGACGTGACTTGTCAGTGCTGCAGGTCTGTGCTGATGCCTCAGCAGCACAGCAAAGGTTGTGCCATGGCCACAGCAGCTTCTGGCTCCAAGGGCATGAACAGAGACCTTGTCCTTCCCATGCTTAGTAAAATAAATACAATATTAATAAAAAGAGCACAAAATAAACCCTAAGGACCTGGTTAATTTTCAGATTTCTGTCCCTAAAACCCTACATTTCTCTGCTTGGCTTGGATCCCAAAGCACCTACAGGCACCACAAGGATGGTGGACTATCTGTGGTGCCTACAAGCACCACAAGGATGTGCTGTGGACCAAGCATGCAATTAGCTTGAATGGTATCTTTTATTTCTTCCCTCTTTACATTTCATCTTCATTCTGTTCATTTCCTTTTCCTGTTCCCTCCAGCTGATCACAGAGGCCAGACTAAAGACAGAGAGAAAAATCCAGTGAGAGATGGGGTCAGGAGCAGCCTGGAATCAGGAACTAATGAGGAAGACACGTGAGGATCTTGAGTAGATGGAGCAGTCGTGCACTGAGGAGCCTCCAGCTGGACCACAGCTGCAGACATTGATCCCAAGTAGAAATGTTGTGAGTAACTGCAAACTTTCTTGAAAGAAAGATGTCATAGCAGAGGATTACAAATGGGTGAAGCTCAGTTTGTCTTCATAAATTCTCAGGTCACCAGGCACTGGAGGCAAAGACCATAAAGCCAAGCAGGTGGGAAGAGCAGGGTTTTGCAGATTCAGGAGGGGATTGAAGGGACTTCACTCCAGGGATGTCAGGCAGCAAGTTCAGCTCCAAAGAGCAGAGCACAGCCCTGCAGATGGGCTGTGCTGCCTCTGCCCACCTGCCAAGCACTGACTGTGGCACACGTGGGCACCCATGGGGATCGAGGCACGACAGGTGAGGAGCAAAATCCAAATCCAAATCCTGCAGAGGACTGACCTGGAGTTATTGATCTCTGTGTGGGCTGAGATCGTGCCCAAAATGAGCCTCATGTGAATCAGTGGTAACACCAGCAGTGAATGCTCTGCTGTGAGCCAAGCCCAGCAGAGCTCCTCAGCTGGGGTTCAGCGCTGCTTTTAGCCTGAAGGAAGCTGCAGGATTCAGCCATATATCCCTGGGATTCAGTCTCAGCATCAGTCTGTAGCCAGTTATTGCTCTGCTTGGGAATAAATCTTTTCCAAAATCCATTTTCCTTCAGCTGTTGTTCTAACACTCATCATGTTTGGGCTGGCTACGAACTGTGTCCTACCTACTCCACCCACATGTATTCTTATTTAAACTTCTACTGGGAGGGGGGGAAGAAAAAAAAAAAAAAAAAAAAAAAGGAAAAAAGTGAAGCCATTGATTCAAGAAATTTGCATTTCCCAGGGAGAGCCCCAGAGGTGCCTCACCACAGCCAGGCAGCAGAGGAGTGGGAACAGGCAGGTTTTAAATCAAGCCAAAAAGGCAGAACATAATGCTTCCAATTTACTTTCTTAAAATGAAATGCGCAAGGTAAAAAGCCATGAATTAGCACTAGTGAACATCGCAGCCACCAAAAAGAGATTTTTAAGCCATTCTCCACTGCTCCCCCCTTTTATCTTGTCAAGAGACTGTATTTTGATTGTGCTCTCCTGGTAATTTAAATCCTGCTCGGGCTCAGCACGCACCGTGTAATTGTGAGTCGGCAAGGTTTGAATGTCATCACTGCTGTGCAAATAACATCATCAGCTCATCAGCTGTGTCAGTAACATTGCAATTATGTAAGCCACTATTATTTCCACCCCTGATATGCCATATTAGAACTTATTTTGGGGGCTGGAGCTGACAGGTATTCTATCACTATGAAAAGCACACAACAGCAGCTGAGCTACGGCTCCAGGTAGGAACTTCATTCCCCTGGGACTTTCTGGTGACATCACCAGCAGTGCCAGAGCTCATGGATGGTCCTAAAGGAGCTGCTGTAAAGCCTGCTGCTGTTCTGGTGTCACCACTGCCCTCACCCTACCCATCACTAAGGACCTGTTTTGTTTCCTCTCGCTCTTTGTGCCCACCCAAACGCAGACACCACCCCCAAAACAGAAACGGCGACTTTTAACTGCAGGAGAAAGTTAGGTAGATATTTTAATTTGGTCTGTTGGAGAAGATTCTTGGGGGCTTAGTGGTTGTTTATAATATGGCTAAGCCCCTGGACTGCAGCTCAGCACTAAGTGATTAGTCTTTCTGAGGCTCTCCCTGTGCTTTTGGCCAGATCAACCATTTCCTAAGCTTTTATTTTCAGCTTCTTAAAAATGAGGCTGGCATAATGATTCCTTCCTCTAATCCTCCACACAATTACACGGTGAGCACAGCCCAGCAGAGCCAGCCCCTGAGGCTCCTGGGAGAGCCCCAACCTCTCTGTGCTCCTGCTCCAATGGATCTGTTGGCAACCAGGGAGCAGAAGCCCAGGCACAAGAGGCCACCAAGGCTCACCAGCACAACAGCAGCCCTGTCCCTGAGCATCATGCTCAGTGCTAGCACTGCTGGTCCCCTGGAAATGCTCCATGGGGCAGGCAGAGCTCCTCTCCCAGAGCCATTCCTCATGCCCCCAGCAGCCCAGGGGCCAGGTGGAATAGTCCATGAACATTCCTGCTTGCCTTGACTTCTCTCTGACACACCCACAGCCCTCACCGGCACCAACCAGGGGCACAGCTCCAAGCCCAGGCTGAGGAGCCCTTTGGTAGCAGCTCCACACATGAATAACCACAATGGGAAGCCAGGCTCAGATTAATTCCCAGTCAGCTGCTCTGTTTTGTGCCTAAAGAAACAACACTCCACCGAACGCGTGTCAGGATGATCGATTCCATGATTTTTTTTTTCCCCCCAAGATTATTTCAGCTTAAAATGCAATTGGAAGATTGATTCTTTAGATCCTCACATTATATAGGGTCTGGGTCTAGAGCATAACTCAGTGTGAAGGGAGATGATTCTCATCTTCACCTTCCAGAAATACTGCGTGTTCCCAAAGCTGAAAGAGGGAATGAATAAAGGTAAGGGATGGGGAGAGAGAGAGAGAGACAGAAAATTATGAATGCTTGGTATTTACAGAATATCTGTACACAGTACTATTATCCCTCTTTTTTTTTTTTTTTTGGAAATCACCCCTGCAAGGAAGATGAATGCCTGAATATGCTCTTTATTAGGTTAATTACTGTTTTATTTTGGGGGGGATACTGAGGTCATTATTCTTTTACTGTATTCTCTAGTGCATTACATTCATGGGAAAACATATTTATTCAGAACTTCATTTTGATTTAATAGAAAAATGGCTCTTGCCACAGCAATGTGGAATACTCATTTTTCTCCATGTGTTGATTTTTGGCATATAAATGCCAGAAGCCTCTGTTCTCTTTCCTTATCAAGAAAAACTTGCCTGAGATTAATTTCCTCATCATCCTTTCCTTTTAAAATGGCTGTTTTTCAATGCCATTTAAAGGCAGAGTTGTGATAAATTCCTGGTTTCAATGAACAGATTTCAATGAAAGAGTCTACTCCACAGCAGTAAAGTTGCTGATTCCAAATAGAAAGAGGGAGAAAAAATAAAATTATGGATTGGATACTGCTACAGCAGCCAATTGTATGAGAGGTGCCCTCATGTGTTTTGCTTTCTAATGACAATTAGTTTTGAAATAAACTGATCACAAAAGTTTTTAAGATTTTTATAGAGGGAAAGGGACATTCTTCTGACACAACTTCTTTATAATTGCATATTGGACTAATCAAAAACTACTTAAACTACTTATTTAGCAGAAGATAATTTCTTAAGGAACAAAAGGATGAGAACAGCTGAGATGGAAAACATGAATTTGACTCCAAACCTGTCCATTTCTGACCCTAACATTTAGCCATAGAGTCAAAGAGAAGATTTATAGATTTTATAGGTGTTGGGTAGATAGGCCAACAAAAGTCATCTTTCTACTTAATGATCCTTCCCCTTTCTATAGATTATCTTTAGCAAGACTTTATCCTGTACTTCATTAGTGTGAGCTATGAAAGGCTTATTTTAAACTGAATTAACTTTAAGTTGTATTAATTAAAATTTAAACTGTGTTAATTTTTATTAAATTTCAATTGCATCGCATTTTAAACGGTAAGCAACACCCAGCCAAAAATTTCCTGCTGTCAGAATATTCTGCATCCAAACTGTAAACCCCTGCTGGCTTCTCCCCCAGCCAGCATGGAAAACAGGGATCCTCAACCAGCAGCACACCAGAGGCCACCTGAGCAGGTGATGCTTGCCCAGCTGAAGCTCACGGGCTCTGCTAAGGCTGGCAGAGCCTTTCTGTGCACCGTGTTTGCTCTGTAAGAAAATAACCTCACCCTTATAAAACCAGCATTCACTGCTTTTTCTTATTCAAGGGTGATTTTAAAACAAAAGGATAGAAAAAAAGGAAAAAATACAGCCCACAGCCTTAAGATTTAATTAAAAATCCAGGAGATCAAAAGGTATTTAGCCACTTAATTCCCATTATCTGTTTATCACAGACAGCAGTCTAAGGTCTACAAGTTTTTAGCTGCTAGAGACCGCCTTGTACGCTCTCAAAAAAGATTTCTGAAAAATAAGAAAAACTGGCAAAAGCTTTGATGGTCCTTTGTTCATTGTTAAGAGAATAAAGAAATCTTTTTGAGAAAAATTGGAGCTCCTTAAATATGTAGGACAGAGAAACAAAGAGTTATTGCCCCTTGGAGACAGCATTATTTTGCCATGGAGTTGGTTTTGTCAGATGAAGTTTTATGACACGTAGTGGCAATCATCCATCTTTGATGAGCAGACATGCACTAAATCAGAGAGACTGCTCTCCACGGATCACCGACTCACAGCACACACTTTGGTAAATCACGAGGCTCTTAAATGCTCTTAATGGGTTTCATGCTGGCTTAGAATTCTGCAATATGTAATGAAAATCAGGTATTTTTACCTGGAATGTTGAAAAAAAAAATAAATAAAGTGTGCTGAAAGCAGGTGATCCTTGGGAAGAAAAAAAGCAGCATTGCCAAGAAAAAACAGTTGTGTGTGCAACATGACCAAGTGAACCCGAGCACGCCGAGAGAAATGTTCCAGTCCCATCGCAGAGCTCTGAGAGAGACCCAGATCCGAGGCAAGATGTGACATTTCACTTTTCAGATCTCAAGTAGGGCGGAAAACCTGTCTTACACAGCAGATCAATACATCACTTAGAGAGGGAGAGAGAGGCCACAGCCCAAATCAATCTGCAAGGTGTCAGAAACATCTCAGCCGACACCTGGCTACCGTGCCCTTTAGCCCCCTGAGAGCCTCAGACAAAAGCAGGTGTCAGGAGATGAAGTCAGCCAGGAAACAGCACAAAGCAAACATGAAAGAGCCCTCTTGTCATGGAGAAGGGCATTGCTGTTTTCCAAAAATACCCATCTGTAATGCACAGATCCCCAGGCCCCAATGTGCATAGGATTTTACTCAGGACTATTCAAGTTGTGAAAGAAAAGGCAATTATTTATTCCATGGATATACTACATTTTGGCTGGACAATGAGGAAGTTGAAGGGGGGGGAAGTAGGTAAACTTGCTTTTTAAATAAACTGCAGACTGCGTTTTAACAATCCTCTGGGGCCACTTAGCTGGCAATTTCAAAGGGGTAAAGATATAAACCACAGTTTCCCTCATTCAGGAAATATTATTACAAGCTGGTCTTGATTCCTCATCCTCCTTTTTTTGCTCAGGGCACATTAAAAAGCTTAGCCCTTGGTTTCTGTGGCTATTTTAGTCCCATGCACAAGGACACATCTGAGACCACTGCCCACGAGTTCCACTTTCAGGTCACTTCTCTTTCAAAGACCTGTTCCCAAATGAATGATGGGGGCTTGTTTCTCTCCATCACAGAAATTTTTTTGTCACAGAAATGATTTATCTGTTGACAGCCAGGTTCACTGCCCCCAGGCAACTGATGGCAGTTGAAACCACTCAATGAAAAGGAAAGAACACTATTACCAGTTGTAAGAAAGGGAAGGAAAAGAAAAGGTATAAGCAGTCCTTTCCTCTAAGACAGCCTTGTAATCCTTCCCTGCAAGAGACACAAACAAAGTCAACTCCTCCACGTGCTAGGTATTGTATACTCTTGGGTTACAAGACTAATTACAACTTGGAGAAGGTAGACCAGGCAGTGGTTGTTCTTAAAAAAGATATTGCACTATTTGTGAAGTCTCTCCTGTCAAAGGAGTGTGGTAAAAACACTTCAAAAATACAAGGTTATGGTTCAAAGCGGGTCTACACCTAAAGTATTGTGTGAAACACATCAGCAGAGGAACAAGATGAGGTGAACTCGTGACATCCAAGTCTAGGGACTAAACAAGGACATGCAGTAACGAGATCCACTGGCAGGGATTAAAGCAGGGCTCTGCTTGTGGCTGAGCTCTGTGGGGTCACTGAGAGGGACTGCACTCAAAATAACTTGGAGCACCTCAGGCACAGTGTAAATATCTCCTTCTGTTTCACATCCAAGATGAAGGAAAATATAATGGTTAAATCAAGTTTTCTTCAGATTTGATTCTACAGATTGCAAATTCTTGAGAATAAGGACTGTCTTATGGTCCAGTCCTGAGGGCCTCTTGGGAGTTAGCATATTAATACTTCAAAACAAAATACCACATAACAGAAAAAGAGTCTGATACTAAGATATCTAAAAGCTAGTCATGAGTTTATAGACAGAAGATATAGGAGGGATATTAGGCACCACACAGTCCTTCTAAAACAAAGTCCATGGCTGAAATGAGAAGAATCAGGATACCTGGTATTAAACTTATAACCCAGCTGAGAGGCCATACAAATGTAACCTGCTGCTCACTCCGTGGCTAGATGTGATCACAACCCCTCAATCACAAAAACCAGAACAGCAGCAGGCCACAGTTTTACATTTCTCAATTTGAACTACAATTATTGTCACAAGAGCCAATTTCACGTTGGACTGTTTCTTGTTCTTGCTGTAATTCATCATGGAAGACGTGAGATCTGAGATACCTCGGCAGGCATAGCCCATGAATAATACAGCACATGGCTCTGACCTTTTCATTTTGCTTTGTGGTGTGATTGGCCAACTGTTCCTGTCCTCCCCTGTTAACCACCCCATTAACCTGGGACGAGAAGGTGGAACGGACAGACAATTAGCCAGCAGAATGCTAAAAAGGTTAATGCAGGAGCTCACAGCCTTGGCTTTCTTGAGCTTCAATGGGTATTAAGAGTCTGCAATCTCTTTCCCCTTTCAAAGTCTGCAGGGGAAAAACAAGAATTCGCACAAGATGAACTTTGTTCTCATTTCAGATCACAACCATGTAGCTCCTCTCAGATGTCACACTCGGATGATTCCAGCATATGCGTGAATAAACCGAGAAGAATGTTGATTTTTATTCCTCTCAATATGGAGAATATTCAATTAAAGTAGTGAACCTTTTCTCTGAAGCTGGCCATTCTTGAGTAAAGGAAAATCAGAGAAAGTAGTGGCAGAGCAGCTCCAGACAACAGCCTTCTTCCAAAGGTCACTCTTGCTATGCTAACTACTCAAGCTGAGTCATTCCGTGATTTCCTACTCAAAGAGAGCAAATGCTGGAATTTTTACATCCTGTGGGCTGTCAGCTGCAGAAAACTTCATCTCAGTACTCACCAAGACTACAAGGACAGGCAGAGCTCACATGTTCAGGCATATGGAGAACGTGAGGCAGAGTAGTTCTCAGTGAAAGTGCCTGTTGAAAGCAACTGCCCCATTTCTCTGGATAACTACACATTTTTAAAATGTTCCAATATCTTTTTTTTTAAGGATAAAACCATTATGAATGACACAGAGTTATAGGTAAGTATCAGAAACTGTTTTCTGAGGCCTTGTAGTCAAAAGTCCTAATTTCACAATTTCACATGGGCTTCTTTTGCTCGTAAAGATTTTCTAACCAACACTCCAGTGGTTTGTTTATGATGACCTGGGATAGTTTGTTTTTCAGACACTGCCATATTCTTGTCTTTGTAGAAATGTGTTCCTCTGAGTTACTATTACTAGCGATGTTATGAAATACTTTAGATGGAAGCCAAGAGAAAAGGGCCTTTTTGACACCCTTTGGAACACCAAATTTTACATTTATTACTGGTATTGACCGCAGTAACACAGAGTCCTTTTTATTACCTTCCACTAATAATATATTCTCTATTTTGCTTAAGGTGAACAATGATATTCAGACAGGAAGAATTACTAACAAGGAAAAGATAAAGCCTTAAATTATAAAAACGACTTGATAGTTTCTCTCTGTAATACATTTTAAGTCCAGAAGGGACCATTAAGATCACCTATATGCCAAGGATTTTTACACTGTGCTTTTTGATATATGGGATCTCAAGTATCATACAATTTCTTTTGACCCTTGCTCTTGAGCACTATCTCTGATGGATTTTTACAAACTGCATATTGAAATATTCACATGCTTAGGGGCCTGCTCACAAACTGAAAGATATTAGAGAAGCATAATTTCTTTTCAGAAGAGCAGTCTTTTTTTCTTTTTAGGATAAAAGTTTTGCTGTGTTTCTGTAACAGGTAAAACCAGCATAAAGAAAAGTTTATCAGGCTGCCATGTACTTTGACTTTAAAAGACTGGTGGCAATTTTAATGAGTTCTAATTCTATGTCTGGGATAAAACTGAATATTTCTGGGCATTCAGCAAGAGTTATAGCCGTTATGCCATTTACAGGCTCTCCGTTATTCTACCCACTGCCATTCAGCTGCAGACAGACACCACCATGAGAAAAACTGCCAACCTCAACAGCTGATCTCTACAGATCACTATCACATATTAAAACACATCACAAATTAGGAGAGTACTGATATTGTCAAGAATCAGATTAAATTCTGGGTATGTCGAATAGAAAAGGCAAATAAAGAGAAAGGAAGTCAATCCAAGGAAGTCAATCCATTCCTGCATTTGTTCAGCTGTCTGAGTGACTTGGGGAGTCCCTGTGGCAGGGAATGAATTGTCCCCTCCTGCAGATAAAGGATTAAAACTCCCTGTTCTGTGTGCCCATTTAAGGAGGGCTGAGGTGATCCATAGGGGAATGAGAGTGGCAGGAGCCACGGAGTCCTTGTGCTGCTGTCTGGTTTAACTCAGCCCCACGCAGCCGCTCGCTCTCCCAGGTGGGAGGGAGAGCAAATCAGAAGAGCAAAAGTGAGAAAACTTGTGGGCTGAGATGAAGACAGTTTAATAAGGGAAGGAAAAGCCATGCACACAAGCAAAGCCAAACAAGGAATTCATTCCCCACTTCCCACGGGCGGGCAGGTGTTCAGCCATCCCCGGGAAAGCCGTAACAGTGGCTTTCCATCACACACAACCATGACTTGGGAAGACAAAAGAGACAAAAGCCATTGCTCTGAACATTCCCACTTCCTCCTTCTTCCTCAGCTTTATGCTGAGCACGACATCACACAGACTGGAATATCCCTTGGGTCACTGGGGTCAGCTCTGTCCCCTCCCAAAACCTTGTGCATCCCCTGCCCCCTCGCTGGTGGGGCTGAGGTGAGGAGCAGGAAAGGCCTCGGCTCTGCGTAAGCCCTGCTCAGCCATAACCAAACATCCCTGGGTTATCCACACTGCTCCCAGCACAAATCCAAAGCACAGCCACACATCAGCTACTGTGAAAAGAGTTAACCCTACCCCAGCTAAAGCCAGCACAGCTGCCTCAAATGCTTTCTCCCCAAAGCCTCATTTATAGCAGCATAGCAGTAACTTTACTTTTGAAATATATTTATCAACTGCTATTGTTAAATGTGCCCGAAGAGCTTTTATTTTCCAAAGGGACGATAACATCAGCTTTTACACATCAACAAGTAGAGAAAAAGCTTTTTTTGTTAAGATGCGGAATGTCACTTCTTGTGGGGGTAATAGCTGGAGGTGCATAAAACCAAATTCTGCCATTTAATTAGTAATCAGCAGTGATCTGTTAGTCAGAGTTACTGTAATTCATGAACTGTTAAGTCAAAGCAAAAATGGCAAGTAATTAGACTGTATCCATTAGAGCTTCCCTAGCACACACTCATTCAGCCAGGGCTTCAATTGGAGGCAGAAGTGGAAGTGTGAAACTCCTTAATATATTCCACTTTTTAATTAGCAATCAGTGCTGATTTGTCAGCCATACCAACTCTAATGCATGAGCCATTGAAACACAGAAAAAAGGCACACTTTCAAAACCATTTATGCTTATATTTACATTCCCTTCAGGCTGAAACATTGGAGAAACCACTGAAATGCCATCAGAGAGCAGCAGAAAGCGTGTAGGAGTTCACAATCCAACACAACCACTGCATCACTGACGGTTTGGGTGAACAAGTAAAGTATTTACAAGAGGCAGTGGGCATGTCCAGACACTGACAAATAAACATGAATAAGCATTACCTTTGTTAACTGTACACAACTCAAAACCTCCAAGAGCTCAGGCAGGACTGTTTATATTCCACTCAATTCCATTTTAAAGAATCCATTAATAAACTGATAGCGTACTTACCAGGTTGTTGCATTTTGGATGGAGAAGGAGGTGAGAGAAGTGCAAGAAGTCCTCCTTTACCTGATCTTCAGAGCTGCCAGAGAAACCTGAGCAGGAGCAGCAGAACACAACCTGCTCCTGGGCTTTGTTCGGTGCAAGATTTTACTTCTCCCAAACCAGGATGGGCTGGAGAGCACTCCTGAGACTGAGCAGCAAAACTGGGCACTCCAGCATTAGGCCAAGAGCCTCTTCCTTCTTCTTCAGCCCTTAAAGAAATTGAGGAGCTGGGGTAAGAGGGGAAATGAGGTGTAGAGGTTCTCCTCTTTTTTGCCCATGTTAGTATAAATATCAGAACTTTAATTCCTTAATTTCATTAATATAAAGTACATGCACTAGACCTCCCTACAGGGGGCAAAAATAAAAGGCTGCTTCATATATTTGTGTAAGAACCTTTTGTTTATATAAATACACAAACACATATATATTTTTATATATAATAACTTACTTCAAAAAGAGAGAGCAGCTCCCACAATAGTCAAGCTCTGTTCTTGAAGTCAGTGTCAGTGTATGGATCAGCTGATGAAGGCACCAACACAGCTTAAACTAATTACAGTTTGCAGGTAGGGTGGTAATTGCACTTCTAACTGCCTAAATTAAGTATACAAAGGCCTGGTTGCATTTGTATAGAAGCTGACAGGATACTCGTGCCAGCTGAAAATTCTGCCCTCAGTAGTGGTAATGTTCCTAACAAAAAATTGCTGTTGTTTGCCTAACATCTGACAGAGTGACATCTATTTCACTACATGTTTAATTAGTTTGTTTTCATGGCGTTCCCGTTTCCATTTCAGCTTCCCTCAGTGGTGGGAGCGGGCAGGTTTCTGGCTCTGCGCTGAAAACCCCAAGGCAAAGAACGTGGCACCAGTTTGCCTTCACCCTGAGCCAGCATTTTCAGCTTTCAACAGCTTTTGTGTGTTTTTAAAGTACATTCTAGCCGCCCCTCTTTGTCTCTGACGGCTGGCTCTCAGCTCCATGCATCCATCTCCAGAGGAGTTCGCAGCTCCTGCGTTTCAAACAGCAAATGTTTCTCTGCAAAGCACAGGTCAAGCTGAGCCGTCCTGTTGAACCTACGACAAATTTGCAAACAGGTGCTCTCACTCGAGCAGCTGGGAGATCTCCACCTTTTCCCTTTGAATAAGTAGATAAATAAATAGATAAATATAGATAAACCTATAAATGATTAATCATGTTAGGCCATTAGTGCTTTAATAGTTTGTGAGTGTACATTTATGAATTCTAGGCATGTGAATGGCTCCAACCTCTATTCCAGACTTCCTCCCGTCTCTTCTTGGGGCTCTTCTAAATTTTTAGCCAAGCAAACAAGCTCTTGCTTCGTTAAACATCACCCCACCAAACACCCACCCAAAAAGACCTTTTCCTGTGACAGCTGTCCTTAATTACCAATTTAGAGCAATTTTAGAGGATTCTCACAGCAGTGAGAGCAGCTCATTAAACTGTTTTTTGTAGAGCCCAGGAGAAAAGGCTGTGTTTTAAACAAAGACCATCTTTCAACCTCCTTTTCAGAATTCCAGTTTTTCTGAATGACAAAATTCTGTATGTTGAACATGTGTTGGCTGACGCTGTAGCACAGAGGTGTTAGAAAGGAATGTCCTTTTTATCCCAGTTTTTTTCCTTAAAAGAGTTGCAGAACAGATCTTATAGTTTTACAATTCGGAAATCTCAACAAAAAGACTTAGGAAATTACACTGAATTCTACTAAACTGTCCAAATTAAGTTAAAAAAATTATTCAGATGTGAATTGTCTGTATCATGCCTGAAGCTAGGTGTTGTACAAAACCAGATGCTTATTGCTACTCAATAAGTCATATCCCATGAGGTGAGATAGTAAAAGCAATATTGTTTAAAATTCTGGTTTGGGGAAGCAGTCTCACCTCAGATTTCAAAGAACGCCTGCCAAAATACCCTCCAAAATTATGTATTTATTTCAATGCTACAAGTACATGTAATATCGGAAATGGAAAAGGTGGAGCAAACTTCTCATTTGTAAAAATTCCTTATTTTGGCTTGTTTCTGTTACTCTGGATCACCTTTTTATCTCAGAAATCTCACTTCCACCTCCCAGCCTGTTCTCTTATCTTACTCAAGATTTTGCTACTGTGTGACAGTTGTAAAACTCTTTCCTTCCCACCCCATCAAGAGAAATACTGAGCAGACCCTTCTAAATCCTAACATTTGTTAACAGTACAGCTATTTTTTTTCATAAAAGTAGAAGCAGCTCTTGCTGAAACTTGACATAACAGGTTAAGATAACGCATCCCCAATGCAGGAGTGGATGAAGTCACACCAAGGGCTGGTAGAGCCTTCCTCCTTCTCCAAGAGTTAGGAAGTCTGGGCAGAACTGGCTCCTCCAGTATGATGTGCAACAGCTGAAGAGCAGGAGGACTCAGCACTGTAATTGAGAGGCTGACAGTGCTGTAAGTTTGCACAGAAGTTACCAGGTTGAAGATGCCCTTCCAAAAATAACAAAAAAACCCGCCAGAAACGGAGAACTGTTGTTGGATTTTCAGCATAGTATTTATTGAATATTTATTTTCTACAGCCACTTTATGATAGATGTGTCAGTGCAAATTCAGCTCAGATGCTTATTCTGAATGGACAAGGACAAAAAAAAAAACAAAACATAACCATGGACTGGATATGTAGATCCAGGGGAGATTCATGAATATATTAAGAAAAACCAAAGTAAGATTCAGGCCTATCAAGTGGTATACTTTATTAGGAATAACTACATAGATAATCAGAGTACAGTTGTAGGCTAGAGCCCAACAATGTTTTTTTTTTTCCCACATAAAAAAGTAAACTTTCATAAAAGCTTGTTTAGCAAAGCCAGAAGCAGTGTTATCTTAAACAGTTTATTTACATTGCTCAGATTGGCAAAAAGATATAAAAAACAGTGCAGTCTGACACATTCAAAAGCACCACTACTTACATATAGATACAAGACAAAACACAGGTGGTTAAAAAGAAACCAGAAGTTGTGAACTCCTGCTAATACCAACAGTTGAACTGTTAATGAAATGCAGAAATTTACATATTCAGATAGTTTGTGAGAGTGCATTGCAGGGTACAAACTGTTCAGAGATGACAGAAGTGAACACAGTTTTAAAGGGAGACATAAATACATGAGAAAGCCTAAAAGCCTTAGGAGCAGTACACTGAAATTTGACAGGCCAAAATTGGACCCTGAAGTTACAGTGTCACACCAATAATCCCATGCATTAAATAATGATTTGTTAATCAAGTATGGGGAACGTGTGGGGGTTTCGTTTTTCAACAACCCTACTAAACAGGAGTGTAATTCTTTTCCTCAGATTTCCACTTCAAAGCAAGACAAAGAATTCAATTGATCATTTTTGGTGGTCAAAGCTCCTCATACCACTGTGCTACAGTGAGGGTGCAGGAGATCATAATCACAAAACTCAATTCTATTTAATTATAAACAACTACATTTATAAAATATCTGGAATAAGCAGCTGTACAACAGGTTAACTGTCATACTTGAAAGGTCAGGTACTTCATAATGTATCTCCATTTAAGAAATCCACAATTCAAACATTAGAGTGCTCTGTCAGTAGATGAAGTTAGGCAAGCATAGAGTCATCCAAACTAGCAGTAAATTATGTGATCATCATCTTCATTTCAAGATCTGACAAACCAGTTCATTGCCTGGAGGGGACAATTTCCATAGAAGAAAATGTTTCAGTTATGCTGGTAAGGAAATAAATCTGTGCAAGGGAATACTGTGTTTAAATGAAGGCCAAGTTACTTATTCCACTGATTGGCTGGTCTGCTTCAACACAGCTAAACCCCCCTTGTGATTAACTTAGTGTCATCTAACATTTTGCTAATCATTGCTAAGTGCTAATGACTAAGGTACCATTAATTAATGTCAGGAACAGGTCCCTGCCCAGCCACCTGCTGTCAGTCACTCCCAGGGAGCAGAGTCCTTCCACCTGCCTCATATCAAGTGGGTTGTTGATCGGCTCAATGTGTGACTCCTCCTCTCAAAGATCGAGGGAAGGCTGACCAAGGAAGGAGAAGGAACACCCTGTTGGACAAAAAACAAAGTTACTGATCATTTATGAGCCAATATCAATAGTGCAGCAGCTATTTCTCAACCTTGACATGTCATACAAGGAATGTGTGCGTGCAGAAGAGCTCGAAGATTGGCAGCTTTTGAAATTAATGATTCAGCATTTCTAGAGTTTAAACAGGAAATTTAACATATTTTAAAAATTGCAGAAGAAGGATTTTTTTTCCTTGTTACCAGCCTTGAGAGATTTGGAATGCAAGAACATGTTTTTGAAGAGTAGCTGTTAACAAGTATTAGTATACATCTTGCCTCACTTTTTGCAGGAATAATCTCCCTCCAAAATGCAGCCAAGATACACTATGAGAATCTGTTAGAGAAACAGAGCTCCCCCTCCAATCCTACAGCTTTCTCTATTCTCATCAGCTCTGAGCCCCAAATGAGATGCTGAACACACGTCTCCTTGGCTGCAGGAGGCAACAGACATCCCAATGATTTGTCAGAGCTTGCTTTAGCTGTGCCTGGATGGGCACACACCAGGCAAGAAGCTGACTTTTCTGATGCTTGGAGAATAAGCTGCTTCTGAGACTTAATTACTGTGAAACCAACACATCAATATGTAGCACTAAAAGTAAACCTCTTTGGATTAGCTGAGATTTTATATTCTTTTCACATTGGACCTCAAGATACTTTCACAAGCAATCCTCTGTTGCTCTTAAACAGCCAGCCAAGCTTCTCAGCACATCAACAGGTCACAGTAGTTAGGCAGCTTGTGCACCTGCATGCTTCAAGAATCTTTTAAACAGGGATATTTTGGGCAGGTAAGGGTATACACACTTCACTATGAACAAACCCTATGCCTGTTTATGGCATGTCCTCCATTTGCAGTCATTGGCAATGTCTGAAAATTTAACCCTAAACTCCTCTTTATAGAGCAACTCTTTTTGGATTTGAGTACTTTATACCAGATTTTTTTTTTTATTTAAAGATAGAGAATAAAAAACTAAAACCATAGGTAAAATGAGCTGCTCAAGGCTTCCTTGCAACCAAGTCATTACAGTTCTCAGGGCTCTGGCAAGTGAGCTATATGGCCATTTGGACAACTGAACTGAAACAGTGAGGAATTCAACTATATATCAATTAAGAAAAAAAAACCTCCTAAAAAATCACATTTAGAAGTTTGAAAAAATAAGTTTGCACCCAGAACCAGAACCACACGTGAGTGCTGACTCCAGCCCCGTGCATTAGAGGACGTTAAAGAAGAACCCAACACCATTTGAAGCCCTGTGTGAATTGGAGCTGTACCATGCTCTCTTAGCTTACAGCACTCAGGAGTTCTTGCTCACTTCAGTCAGGATCTGATGCACAGAATTTCCCAGCACCACGCTGATTATCACCTCCAGCATCAGCACAAGTGGCAGTAATAGCAGGGAAAGCACATGGCTTGTCCAAGGCATGAACATTTAAGCTTTCCAAGCTGAAAGAGGCTTTTGCTTCTCCAGCATTTGAAAGAGGAGGATTTGGAGAGCCAGGACACAGCACAGGTCGGGGCTTGGAATTTTGAGAGCTACAACCAACAGAACTGGAGCGATGGATATGAACAGCACATTTGGCAGATCCACTTAGGCTGCACGTGGAAGAGGAACGAGCAATCTACAATTAGGAAGGGTTTAAGAGTTAGTTCAAACAAGAAAAAAAAACCCAAGCATCCAAGCTTTATTGATATTTTTACTCTATGTTTTTTTCTGTACCAAAAAATTCCTACATAAGCATAGGCCAGGATTTAATTTAAATAAAACTATTTATGTCTGAGTAACGGCTTTGACTCTAAATGGACTCAGACAGGCTTCCTGCACTTTTAGTTTCCTATCAACAACTGCACTGGTATTCCAACTTGAGGGGCTGGAATCCAAATCACTTTTCTCCTCAACCTTATCATTGAACCAAAAAGGCTTTATGCAAGTTCAGTGGTGTGTGGCATTGGTTAAAAAAACCACAACACATGATCTGCTGCCAAGCTGCAGCTTATTACCACAGAGGTGCAAGAGCTCTGGGAAGAATCTGAAACAGGAGCATGGTTTTGCAAGCTTCTAAGATGTGTGAAAAATAAGTATTTTTGTCTGGGGTAGATATGCACAAAAAGAAAAGTACATGACTTGCAAATTCATGAGAAATGAGATAGAGTGCTGTATCAAAATGAAGACAATTAGTATGTAAAAACAATTGTTGGCATAATCACAATAGAAGATACAGAATCTCTCTACAGAAAACTAGGCTATAACCCCCATTGGTACATTTTTTTTAAATTTCCTCTAAGGCAAGGGAATCTGCTGTGATACTTCCTCCCTTACTGCTTCATATTTTCTCATGTGGGAGAGCAAGGCCATATCTTTATGTTGTACAATTTAATGGCCCCTCAAACATCCTGAATCACCTCAATATTAAAGTACTGACACATCAGTCAGTAACAAAAAGATATATAGGATTCCCTTTTCTTGGCCTTCTGTTGAACATACTACAATCTACAAAGTAGGTGTTTACTCATCAAATTTACTCAAACACTATAATAAAAAGCAAAGATGATGAAAAGATTCCTCCAAATCTAGTCTGCTTTACTAGACTGTATTAGGAAATTGAGTTTGGCCTAATGTAGCAGAAGAAAGCTGTAACAGGCAGCCAGGCATGGCACAAGAGTTGCAATATGTAGAGCAATATTTTACTTTACCAAGTTTTCTTAAACATTTACGAAGAGATAATTCCCTTGTTGTTTAAAAACTTGCAGGCTGCAGCATCTATGTTTCTCCACCCTTCCTTCCCAGTTTGTTTCACAGGATGTCTGTCATCTCACTACTTTGACTGAAACATTCACCATACTATTCAGGGTTGTACACCACATTTCTATTTGGTGCTCAAAATCAAAAGCATGAACCACTATAAGATTTGTGTTGAAACTTTCTCATTCTCAGAAGAGGAAACATATTCCATCCTGAGCAAAAAAGGTTGGTGCGGTTTTTCAACTTAAATGTGTAAGACAACTCCCAGTTTCTAGTACATCAAGATTTTTCTGCATTTTCAGCAAGTAAGGCTTCTCACTGAACAGCTCTTGAAAATAATATCCCTATGAATGCAGTTAAAATAATTTTTTCCCCAGTGTGGATGCTGGAACTGCCAAAGGGAGAGCAGCAGCAGCAATGGAAGGAGTGTGATGCCCAGAGTCACTCACCGCCAGGGACGAGGCGCTGCTCAGGCGGCTGCCGATGAACGCCTCGCTCGCAGAGCTGGGGCTCCGCCCTTCCGTGGCGCTGTGCGACATCAGAGCCCTGCGCAGGGCTCGCTTGGGCGTTTTGGAGAAAGAAAAGGCTCTTGTCACCTGAGGAGTTGGACAAGTGGTTAAACACTGACAAAAGCTTGTAATAACTACTATTATAGGCTACCATTCTGAACATCTCTAGGATGTGTATCGAGTGTTGGTGGCTGGATCACAACCAGCCAAACACCCACACCTTAAGTGATCTGAGGTTTAAAGGCTCCCCATCATCCTTGCTCTTCTCATTCTGTCCAAATATGAGGACAACAGAGGAGAGAGAGAGAGAGAGGAGGGCAGAGATTCAGGGAGAAATTAAAGCAAGGTCTGGTCACCAAGGCTTCCCCACATCCCTCAGTCCTGCAGAGTTTAGGCACCCCTTCCTTTAAGTTGCTCTCAATTTTGCATTATATTTAAAAGACTCAAAGTATTAAACAGCATAAGTTCCATAACAGACTCAAAAATTACTACATAACACTTATGACTGTAATGCTTAAGACTATATATACAGATATTCCAAAACCTTAAACACCCCTCACCTTCTTTCTTTAAGGAGATTATATTTAAGAGTTTTAGTTCAGATTAAGTTTTTCCTGTCACTACTGTAAATACTACAAACCACTCAAAGAGGAATCCCAGCACAATTCTCTGACTAAAAAGCACTGTCTTTATACTATCTTACCTTTTTTGATGTTTTCTTTATTGCCCTGGATGCTCTGCTTAAAGTACTGTCCATATCTTTAGTATTTACTTCAACTGAATCAGGATCAGCAAGATAAATGAGATTTTCCTGCAAACAAAAACAGTCTTAATAACAGTCAAATATCAGCACTTGCCAAAATATAGTTTTCTAGTCCATTAGATCAGATTTAAAGGGTTTAATTGCCACATTCTTCCATATTTAACCCTTCATACAGTCCAGCAGCTATTTGTTTTCAAGCCATTTCATTAGATCAACAGCTGATGCAATCAGTTTGTGAAACCACTTTATCCGTAGTTTCACATTCAGTTTGTCTGATTCAGTTTCAAGTCCAGCGTTTACCAAATTAAAGGCAGTAGTTCTGAGGCATCCCCAGGGAGTTTCCAAGATAAACATTGCTTTATTCCACTGACACATCTAGCACATTTCTGAAGTGAAATCTTGAGAGCTGCAGCTGTCAAGCATTAAGACTAAAGACTTTCAGCTTAAGTGTAATACATGTTGCATAAGAGCCATTTTGGGGTTTTTTCATGCCTCATTCTTAAACTCCAGCATGTGCAAAGCAATCTCTGGCTACCTACTGCTGGAGGCAGAAGGGGCACACATAGGAGTGGGAAGTTGCTGGGATGATTTTTTTTTGCTCTTTGTTGTCTGCATTTTGAGAAAAGACATTTTCAGTTTAAAAAAAAAATCTCAGAAGGACCCCAGTCAGCAGCTTTGTGGCCATTCCTGGGGCTTAAGGAAGAGTAGCCAAAGCCTTTGCTGCCACCAGGTGGCAAAGTCAATGTTATCTCATTCACATGATGCTCTACAAGTCTAAAACCAGGCAAAAGTGCTGAAATTGAAGCTCAATTTGACATTTAAATCAGCAAGAAAGAAGTATTATATAGCTGGCACAAAGCAATAGGTACAGAAATTATAACTAATGGGATTCAGCAAAGTAGGTTACAATTTGTCAGCGCATGATTCTGAATGTCTAGGGGCAAAAGGGAATGATACAGTCTTTACATAGAGGTTTAATTTCTATTAAAAATCCAAGCTATAAGTGACACGAAATACTTAATATAGGCAACACACAGACTAAAGAAAATTAACACTTCCACATCAGCACTTTTCATACTCAGTACCTAAAGGGGAATGGAAACCACAAAGCCCAAGTCTCTTAATACCTAAGTCCCTAGATCACAAGACACACAAAATAAAACTAAGATGTTGTTTTCATTACTTAATTAGTTCTCCTGTAACAAGCATGCCTTTAAAAATCACAATCAAATATTGTCCTGTTAGAATGCACTGCAGAACATGAAGCATTTCTTGTTTACACCAAGTAGCTTCAGCTCTATGTACTGCACATATTTTCAGCAAATTGAGATGACTGATATGCATAGATTTTTACATAATTAAAACATTACCTGAAAACCTCTTGCTGTAATTGGAGAGGATCTACTCCTCAAATTAGTGGTTTTCTGACTACAGAAATCCCACACACCTAACTTCTAGAAATGTGACAAGGCCAGTGCCTCCTTTATTTCACTGTTCTTATTTCCTTGTTTTAAGGTTGTAGATTTCTGTCATTGGGAGGAAGATGCTTCATGTCTCTTGCATTATGGTACAGATAAGGTGTAGAGCAAAGAACTCAAACTAACACAGTTAGTCCAACACTAATGAACAACACCACTAGGATTGTAAATTCAAAGATAGCTGTGGAAGAGGCAAATTGAATACAATTCTTGTTAGAACTACAGTGCAGAGTTGAATCATACCCTTTTCACTATCACAAATTAATTATGAATAATTTTTGATTTTTAATCACTACTTAGCTTCTGCACAAACTAACTTCCAGGCTGTTTCCTTTTCTACCTTTTAACACTCACTTGACGGCATGTTAGCACAAATGTTTTCTGCTCTACTTCACCTCAGGCATGTCCACTATTAACTTCTTCAGGTGCTTAAAGCCAAAAAGAGGGAAATGTTTTAATCTGCAGCATGGTTCCAGAGTACTTACTGCATCTGCTTTACAAATAGTGTTGGCCACCTGCCGACACAACATCTTCAGCCAGTCCTCCTTGCAAGGATCCTCAGTTGTCATCTGGAAACTGAGCAGCTTGTTGTTGAGTTCTGTAGGTGGCCTCACAACTAAGGCAAATGCTTTCTGGCAATCTACGTTTCATTAAAAAAAAAACCCAAGGAGTTAATAAAAAGAATAATGATTTTTTCATATAATTCAGGGGGAAAACTTCAGAAGAGTCAACCCTCTGTCTGCCAGAAGCTGGAGCTACAGACAACAGGATTTGGTGTGATGATTTTGTCTTTATTTACACAATAGCTGTTTTATCACTTGCAAGAGCGGAGTTCTGTCCACAGCCATCATCAGGAGGCTGCAATCAGCTGTTCACACAATAGCTGATTATTCACCAAATAATTTACAGAGCAGTTAGCCTCACCTACCCTCTTGGCCATTTCTCTTCTTAATTGGGTTTTTGTGTTCAGGTGCTTCAGAGAACAAAGCAGAACACATGATGTGTAGTGAAACACCAAATCTTGCCAGGATAGAAATCTACAAACTGGTGTGACTAGATTCTTTATAAGTCACTATCAAGGCTGGAGCAGTATGGCAAAGCAGACAGAGAAATTAAGTCATCTTCTAAGATGCCAAACACAGCTCCTTCTGAGCATTATCATCATCACTGGTTAGAAGACAATTTGGTTTCACACCAACAGTACTTTTCTCTGGCCAGCCTAATGCTCTGGGCTGAAGTTTGAGGTTTAGTTTTTATTTTGTAAATCAAGAGCTGTCAAATGTTTAACTCTGTTTATTTCACACTGCCAATTGGTTGGCTTATGCTAATGGCATCTAGTAGTTCTGCCAAATTCAGCATCTGCAACAATTCTTGAAAAGCCAAAAGGCATCAGTACAAGGAGTTCTCAAGCTCATACAGAGATTGAAACAGAAGCTTTTACTAAAATTACATAACTAACATACCATACAATAAATACACCTTAGCATTCCATCCCACAAAAGCAGAGCTTCCTCTTTCACACTCTGAAACAGTTTAACTAGCTACCACAGCACTTCAAAACACACAGACCTTCTGTCTCCCTGATGTCCAAGACTTTCTTGATCTGGGAGAGAGGCATGAGAACAACATGCTTGAGAGATGCAGGAGGCCTTGTGTGGCCATGGGGACTCTTGAAAGCTCCAATAACTTTATGCCGTTTCCTCGCAATCTGCGGTCAAATAGAATACAAAGGGTCAGTTGGAAGATCTCTTGCCATTGTTTACTTTCCTTTCTATATTTTTTACCTTTTACTATCCAGGAAGGCACAGAAAATCCTGCTACTCTACCACAAAGAAATTCACTGATCTCACTATTCACTGCCTACAGCCCAAGTGGCCCAGCAATTATTATTACTTGGCATCAAAACACTCAGCTGAAAAATACAATAATTTTTTTAAAAATACCTATAGAGGAAGTAATTTTGCATTACAGACCTCAATTCTACCCTGCATAATAAACAAGGGTGATTTGAAATCTACCACAAGACAGTCTAGATTTAAACAGAAAAGATAACATCTATATGTATGAACCAACTTGAGGTGTGGTGTGTTATGTCCTAGAAATATCATTTGCTGATGCTTATGCATGCAGCCACTGAGCAGGCTTTGCATAAAAACATGTAAGGTACTTGTGTGTTGAAGTAATGCATCTTGTTTGTCTCTTGTCCAAGAGACAAGCCAAGAAGTTTTATTACAGGTGATTTTATTTTCCTTTCCTTCCTTTACAAGAAGTGATGAAACTGAGTCAACTTGACTCCCAGGGAGAGGTCATCACTAGTCACAATAACAGGTTTTTGTTTTATAGTGCTGCTTAGGACAACACTAATTTTGAATTATTTTAGAGTTCTACCCTGCATAATAAAAACATTGTCTTTTATGAAGACAATGTTCTTCACTGCTGCAGACAGCAACAAGTACTTTATGAAGGTGTCCTTTATAAGTTCAGTTTTCCCACATTAGTCTCCAAAACCCAGTTAGATTATTCTTCTCCTCCAGTTCTTCCTAACATATTTTTTAGTTTAAGGCATTTATTATGATTTTGTTTTTTCGTAGCCTAAGAACAGACAGATCTACCAAGGCCCACTCTCCACTCCCATTATATACAACTAAACTTTAACAACAAACAAACTGATGAGCCAAGGACTCCAGTACTTTTTCATCCATTGATGCTACTCAAAGTACTATTCAGATAAACATTTTTTTAACATATTAAGCTGCTTTTCTGTTTTTACTCTGGCTGCAAGACATTAAAGGCTATATTAACACCTCCCAGCCATGCAGACATGACTTACTATGTTGGCTTACACAGTAGTTAATGGAAAAGAAACAACAGCATGTGTTGACCAGTCAGCAGTCTGTGACTTAGAATTCTACCTCAAAAGTTCTTAAATTTTCCTCATTTATATTCATGTGTAGTGTCAAGCCTTTTACAGCTCAGTTCATGAGATGCACTGGGACAGCCACCTTACCTCTAGGCAATCATTGAACAGAAAGAGTGTGACCTGCTCTCCCCTGTCACAGAGGTCATCCCCAAGTGCTACAGTTTCCAGACGCTGAACCAAGCTGCGATGGGAGGACAGGAGATTGGCCTAAATGACAGAAGCAAAAAGCTCATTAAGCATTTAGTCCAAGGGCTGGATTACTGCTTGCTTACAGCTTAACACTGGCAATCTGTTTAAACCAGCACCATTGCATTGTAGCCTCACACACTTTTGCAAAGGGAACAAAGTACTGCAGTCATTTAACAGATCTGCAGCTCTGGAGGAATTACTTACTGGGCATCCATCCACTTCATAGACAACGTCAAAGAACTGCCTCTGGGCCTCTGTTTTTCTTTTGTCTTCATTAATGTGTCTAAGGAAAGCATATTATATTAATCTTCAACTAGCAACAGTAAATGGATGCATTGCATTTAAGGCATACAAAAATAATAAAGCTAAACATTCAGGGACAGAATTTATACAGCAGCACTTGCCACATTTGCCTGAAAAAATAGCCAATACCACATGAAATCACATAGGAAACTTCAGCTCTGGAACACTATTCTTGTCACATTATCAGTACTTGACACCCCAGTCAGTTAAAATAGAATTCCCCTCCCCTGCCCTGCAAGATTTTGAACCAGAGACTGACATAACTCAGTTCTTTACAGCCTGCATTTTGTCTCCCCCAAATCAGGACTGCAGCTCACCAAGCAGCAGATCCAAGAATAATTACAAGTTAAAAGTTGTTGTTAAAACTGGACAAACATTTACCCAATTAATGCAGGAGTTCTTGCTGCTGGAGACATACGCTACACTTCAAAAGAGGTGAGACTTACAATCTAAACAACTTCAGCTTTCAGCTAATTAACTGATGGAATAGGGCCAAGAAGAGCTAATACAGGAGCAGAAGAAAAACTAATCTCCCACCAAAAGTCTGTCCTTTCAGTAGATATATGCATAGAAGTAAGATTTAAAGACAAAATCCATCTCTCCCATTCCAGAGGGAAGAGATAGAAATAAGAGTTGCAACAGAGCAGAGGGCTGGGGACAGCCCCTGCTGAGGCAGGGAGTCAGCAGAGGTTCAGCTACAAGCGCTGGGGAATGCCACAGCCTCCTTCAGAGCTCTGGCACACAAAGTGACAACAGCAGCCAAAAGGAAGCTGAAGAACACCTACAGTTATGTTTACTTACTGTTCCTTGTAGCAACATAACACTGACAATTTAGGAGGAACAGGGGGATCTAAATGCAGTATGTTCAACAGGATGTTCCACAGAATCAACACTACTTACGTCATCACCTCCTTCAATGATTCAATAGCTCTCTCTAGAGTTATTTTATCTGGGTTCTCTTCTGCTGTATGTTTCTTGATATCTACCATTTAAAAAAAAATTCAAGAAATAAAAACTCCATACATATTACAAGTGCCTGAAAAGAAACATGAAAAACTTAAACTGAGTTAAGACAGGCTGACTGAAGAAAACCGATCTACCCTGGAGTCCAAGTAGCACTGATTAAGGGAACTAGGCTGAACAGAAGCTGTCCAGACATCTCATTAAGAAAAAAACCCCACATACAATACAGAAACCAAATCCTTAAACTATTAAAAAAAATAAATTGAAGAGCAGAGACAAGCAGAGAAGTCTTTTTCTACCTGAAGCAAAGGGTGATGTGGATTTTTTATTAACAAAATCATTATTACAGCAAGTGGTTGATACCAGGTGGAACACATAAAACTGTGAGCCTTGTCAATATGAATTGCTCTCTGGTTTATGTTAGTTTCATTTGAATCTCAATTATATTCTTGTTTGAAGAGACAGAATTGTCAGTGCAAACTGTTCCTCTATCTGTATCCTGCATACAAATGTATGAACAAGTGGAATTTAGTCAGAATTTATGCTTTCTTCAGTAGTGGGTCTCACTGACTGCCAGGAATCATGGTTAACTCACATAATCAGGCTTGTTTTAGATGAGAAAAGCTGTTGCTAAATGATGACAAAAAGTAGACATCATCTTGTGGTTTTAACACTTCCACAGACAAACTAATAAAGATTACATCACTAGGTTACCATTTAGTAGTAGGGCAACACTGGGCAGCCTTTGAACAGGACGGATGAGGAGCTCAGCAAGGCTTTGGCGGCCACATTCAGGTTTAGCTTGATTTATCTGGGGAAAAGGAAATCATGTTGACTTTTTTTTTTTTACACACATACATAAGAAAAGTACAAGATTGAGAAAAATTGCCTTCCTTGAAATTAGCATTGCTATACAAGTGTGAGAATTGTTTACCACAGTCATTAACAGAGCATGTTGAAAACCACATTATATTCAAAAGTACACAGTGATTTATGTTCACAAAATGTCTAGTTTTAGAGGTTCATATCAACCCTTCAGCTCATGTTCCAGCTGCTAATGTGGAGAGGGACTGGGGACGGCCTGTTCTCTTATTTGCTCCCCATCTTTTAGATATCAATACCTGGATGTAATTCCTAGTCCCTCAGAAAACACGAGCTGAAACTGTCACTGTTTGCCACTTGACTATTCAGATATAGGAGTTAAAGCTACATTGCACTATTAACAGTACACACATATCTGAAGAGATCAAGAGTCTTAAGCCTCATCTTCAGATAACTTTCTTTCAAGATCATCTTCCTGTTAGATTTCCACTGTTAGGCTCCTACTCATTAGTCACAAGAATGCTGAGAAATTCTACGTCCCTGGAGCTCCACAGCTGCCCAAGCAAAGTTAAAAGCTGTTTCAGAAATACAAATCTCACAAACAGGGAGGGGACCAGTCAAAGCAGCAGCTCCAGTTATCTTTACAGGAAAGAGAAGACCTGTATTTGGAAGGAATTTTTTTCCAGCAATAAATGCATATAATCAAACCACCTTGAAAGCTGCTTAACAGAGGAGGAACTCAGACTTTTTCTGAAAGAGTCTTATGAGGAGCTTGAGGGATTGAAGTTCAAATTCTTCCTGTTTCTGTTTCACCAAGAGATGTCTGCATTCCTTCAAGCTTTCAAAATTTCACATTCTTCCATCTACTGCATTCAGCAGAAGATAGGTAACAGTCCCCATGTCCTACTCATAGACTTAGTTCTGCAGAACTAAGCACTTACCTTTAGGAAGGCATGAAACCTTGGTTTCTGTTTTTCGCATCTTGTAATTGTCTCCTTGCTCATTTCAAAGAAATTCACAAACGGAGGGTATGTTTTCAACAAGTCTTTTGACTGAAAGAAACAACTGTTAGGGCTCTGCTTTACATATTATGTATCTTTGTCCATATGTTCATATGCCCTGAGCCATACAAAGCTGCTCAAAGGCACACTGCAATAAAGAATAATAAAAAACGTGTTGTAAACCCATACGTGTTCCCAGAACAAGTTCAGACATTTTTGCATGCCAGATGCCCCAGATTGATGCTGCTGATGAAACGCAGGCTGCTCTCACCAGCATCAAGCAAACATGTGACAATCTTAAAAGCTGCTGAGCAGCTCAAATGGGAGTCAGGTTCTCACCTAGCAAGAGGCTTTTGGTGAGAATTTTGGAAATTTCAGACAGGCATTTTCACCAATTACTGCAATCACCTTTTAAACCACCAGAAGCAATACCTTAGACTGAAAACTTTTGAATGACAAGCACCATTTGACTCAAAATCATCAAATGAGCAAAATCACAAGATACCTAGCAACCTATTTATGTTAAAATACTTGGCAGTCCCAGACTTAGTTTTCCTGTTCCACACAGGACTCCTTATTGACTTACATGTTTCAAGTCTTGAAGAAAGAACATAAATTTTTGTGAAAAGTTATTTTCCCAGTTCTTTACTATTGACCAGAGGCAGCACATGACTAAGGGCCCAGGAAGTGGCTTTAAATGTCTGAGTAAAAAGGGTGTCTGTAGTGCTGCAAACTGCAGTTCTCAAACTGTAGCTATTTGTAGTTTTAATCCTTCATACCTGTGAACACACATACACACTGAAACTTGACATGGATTGTATCACCTAACTCAACTGAAAAGTCTAAATAAAGACAATTATACAAGTTGGAGCTCTTTCTCAGCAGTGCTTTGCTTGTGTTTGCTAGCTCCTAGAAGTGGATTGTTTGTAAGGCAAGATAATAGTTGTAGGCATAAAGAAAGGAACAGGAACTTACATATTTGAGAATGATATCACCAATACTTTTGCTTTCAGTCCAATTTATCATAAGATCTTCCAGGTCTTCCTAGAATACATGCAGGGATGGGGGGAGAAAAGCTGAGCATCAAGTGCATAAAGCCATTAAATGGGATCAGTATTTTGCCAAACACACATCATTAGGTGTGTTTTCATGCTGACAAAACAGGCAATCCTAAAAGCTGTACAATTTCACATTCAGCCCCTCCAGTCTACTGAGGGCTGGAAACAAGAGATCTCTGGCTTACTGAATATGTATATACAGCTGTAAATCAATGCAAGTACAGCCTGGCAGCAAGTCAGGACTAGCCAACTCTGCAGCAAGATGACACTGATGCATCCAACACAGTACACAACACATCCCAAAGGAATGCTGAGGAAGGATACACAGAGGGCAGTTGAACCAATTCTAATTAAGACTGCAGAACTTAAGTCTATAAGATAGGATTGAAATAGAACTAGGATAAATTCCACTTACTTGCTACACCAGGGTGTCAAGGAAAGTGAGACCAAGCCTGTTAAGCCTATATGAGCTTGATAAGGATCAAGCTTAATCACCATTAGATAATAAGAGGGACAGGAGGGCACAGCTGAAAGCTCAGGATTCACCTTAAGTGAAAAGGATTTATCACTAATATTGGTTTGTTGCTGACACTGCTCATATCTTTATAACACCAAAGATGAAGGAAAACACAACAACTACATCAAAGCAACTCTCTGCTGCAGGTGACTCCAATTTGACACACAGCTCTGCTTTCATCTCTCTCTCAGTGGGCACACATCAATAGCTGGTGTGATTAACCAGACTGGACCCCACTGGTTGGAAAAAAACAACAAAACCTGTACAAACAAATTACCAAGGTGCAGGTAGTCTGCAAGTCTCTCTATTTTAAAAGCCTACAGTGAAATGCTGCCAGGAACAGACAGATGCCACTATTTGAAAGAGTATGTATCAGCACCAGGAAGATTTTATACCAATCCAGCAGATGCAACTGAAAACATGCAAAAAAGATTCAAAGCGTCTATGAAAGCTTCCCCTGCAGGGGAGAAGGTGCAGCTTGCCTTAATTTTAGTGTGCACATCAAGAATATCTGGAATGCTGCCAAATATGGTCTTGATCTCTTCCTGTGCAAGGATTGGTCCCCCAAGTTGTCCTTCCTTCTCCAATGGAACTTGAAACAACTGATGAAATAAGAGGAAAAAAGAGTTAATACCCTCCCAACATTGTGCCAGAAATAGTTGTGAAAGCAACAGTGTTTTCCTTCTAGATCATCATTTCCCGCAGTCACAATCTTGAGATGTCTCCATTCATCAGCAAGAGTGGGTTTTGGAGAGTGGTTTGAAGATACAAACACTTAGCTTGATACATCTCTAAAGCACAAACCCCTTTCATCTCTTTCTACTCACACACATCTTGGCTCATTCTTTAAGTAGATAATCAGCTGCAATAGAAATAAACTTTCAAGAAATTAAGCTCTTCCTGTAAGTTGTTTACTATTCTGCTCTTCTTGGAATAATTTCCAAAAAAAAGATTTTTCCCTCTGCCATCTCTCTCTATTCACTAATATCTAAAATATTAGTCAAGAAGATCATATTTTCCTGACACTTTCAATTTCCATATATATTGCAATACCACAGCAGATCCCAGATTAGAAATTGTATTTTCCAACCTGAAACTGACTATTTTTATATGTCAATAAAATTACATGAGACTGTTTATATTGTCTTCTTCCTATGAAGCTTTGATGCACCCAAGCCCTCAAAAGCCTGCAGATCAGAATGAAAATATTAATTAATGTAAAAATTAGATACCTTATTACAACTGGACTGGCTTTAAAACCATCTTACCTGAATAATTGTTGTCAAAATATCAACATAGTTACTTTCTGTCTGATACAATTCCTTTGCAACCTGCCATCTTGCAGACTGCTTGAGAGGAAGAGGAGTTGAGTTTTTGGAAGGTCTTGCACAGGATTTTGGTGTTTCTGATGAAGAGATATTCCCAAAAGAAAATAGAGCCTTATTACAATACAGACCCTAAAAAAAGCTCACCCTCAAAGACAAAAAAAAAACCAAACAACCAAAAAACAAAACAAACCACAAAAGCCCAAACAAATAAAAAACCTACTTCAGAATTTTTAACCGAAGATAAGTTTGGGTTGGTTTTTTTTAAGCCTATATTGTAGTTACCAGAGCTCTTTCAAGAAAATGGCTCTCTTTATTACAGCCTACTTATAGAACAGTAATATATTATTCCTCAATATTAGACTGAAAGTAATAAGCCATTTATGGGCAGGTCAATGACTTGACCCTATTATTAGTTCCTTATTTAGCAAGAAGCAAGGATTAGGTGCTGAATATTACTTATTTATACACTAGTACAGAAGTGCTTTTCTACTTTCACTTTGCCATGTAAACAATTATCTCTCAGTTGCCTACCATCCTTACATTGTGCAACTCAAAACCATTTACTAAAATCAGCCCTTGCACACAACACTTACATTTCATCCCATAGAGGGATGGGGAAAGGCTCAAGAAAATAATTTTCCTTAAAGCTAAAGCCAAGGTGGACCTGGAACAGTTCATGAGTTTTAAATATTTGCTCATGTTTTGGATCTCAGAGACCTATACTGACTTTTTTGATATCAAAGCTCATTACTCCCATAGTTAACAATGAAATAAGTACCTTATCTGCTGCTTCCAAAATAGTACATTTTGAGACTGACTGCTGCTGCAGGGGTAACGAGAGCACTAGCATCACCCAAGAAGGCTGATCTCTGAATTCCTTCTGCATTATCACTTACAGGTTGTGCCTCATTGGGAGCTCTTATGTGATTTGAGTTTGCCTTTTTAAAGCAGTAGCAGCTCCAGATACCTCCTCTATCTGATGGAACCAGACCTCCTAAAAACACTTGGGGAATCAGCTTTTGATTAACCCAAAGTTTTGCAGTTCCTCTCTCCACAAGAACCATGTGCAGATATTTAAAACTCTGTCCACTGACCCAAAACCAATTGATGATTTATATTCTTGTGAAGTTTTAGACATGACAGTTTGCTGGCATGAACATTTCAAAGACCTAGGAGTGGGCCCTGCAGGAATTTTCCCTTTAACTCCTCTAGAAAAGAATCTTTGTCCTCTTTCCTCCAAGTATCCTATGGAGAGTATTTTAGATGATTTACTGTTGACTATGCTGCTAATTTGCTAGACTTCCAGCAGAGTATTTGAAGCAACACTCAACTGTACTCCCTATTTATCACCTCTGTATCTATTCCTTCAGATATGAACATGCTTACTGTGATGACAAGAGGCAGCCTGGCCTGTGTGTGAACTCTTCACTCCAATTTTTTCCTCCACACTTTGAAAAGGCAAAATCCTGGAATTACATTGCCAATCTGTAGCAGAACCTGTAAGATTTCCCTACCACCACCATTTCCACTTGCATGCAAGAGCTGTTAAACACTGCAAGTGTGGCTGAATGGAAGGTTTTAGCCCTACCTCCATTGGCAGTGCTTGACTCCGGAGTGTTGGAAATATCCAGCAGGGAGCCAATAGAGAGGGAATGCTCAGCTGAGGGGCGTTTCCGAGGAGGGAATGGGGACATGTCTGTTTCCCTGGTCAGCTGGGCCAGAGTCTCTTTCAAGCGGCGCCGTTTGCGGTTGCTGTTGGGCGTGCTCAGGGAAAGCAGCGACACCGACTTCTTGAAGTCAGGACTCTCCGACTGCAGGGAAAGAAAACTTCATTCAGTGGCTTTATCCTCTGTGTCCAGCTCAACTCAGTGCAGAGATTAGTTAATTACAGAGATCAACACACATCACAGAAGGAAACTTCTTAGGGAAGCTGAGGCAAAATAGGTGAAGCTTTTTCCCCCCCCCTTTTTAAAATAGAAACCACAGTGGTGTTTTGTTTGACTAAAAGTAAAACCTCTGGGAAAGCAGAAAAAAGTTTCTATTCAAAATTAATATTCTATGTATAAATTTTATAATGAATTATCTGGAACTTAAATGCTGCTTTAAACCATCTGATCTCTGACCCTACACACACTATATTGCATCTTAATTTTACCACCAAAATATGCTGTGCATTGTGTGTGTTCAACATACCTTCTCAAATAAATACATGGACTCTCCAGCTCTGGCATCCATTTGAATGCTTCCCCAAAACCACTAAAGGATAAACAAAAACACATATTATAAACACATTACAGAGATTCACCCAAAGTTAAAAATATTCAAAATAATCTATAATAGTTACACAGCTGGGATGGAAGATATTTTTTCAGAACAAGAACACACAGTTCTATATAGCAGCATTCTCTAAAGAATTTTCAGCACTAACCTCTTGCTTTACAACATAAAGTTTTTTTAAAGGTTCAAATGGAAGATCTTTTACTGTACTTTCTTCTACCACCAAGTGTGTACACCTTTCATCACCAACTGGTAAATAATGTCCTCCTAGATAAAAAAAGGCAAATAATTCTTGTTAGAAATCAGTATCTCATTTAACAGTTCTGTGGCACCTATCATTGTAAGCTCCACGCCATTCTTCCCACAGGTTTTCATAAACAATCACCTTGCATTTCTGTCATTTCTTCCATGTTAGCTTTCTCATCATCAGAGAATCCCAGGAAACTTAACATGCAATCCTGAAAGGGAGGAACCTTGAACTGGTTTCTAAAGTCATCATCAGCTGCACAGAAATCACTGAAAGAAAGAAGATGCACAAAAAGGTCACTTAGTAAGTGACTTGTGTCAGTATTTAAGCAGAAGCTCACAACGTTTCAGGTGAACAGGATGGAAGGTGAAGGGTGAAGGAAAATAAACACCTACATTTCATTCCTTTTCTCCCATGCCTTATAAATCCACTCAGCTTTCACAATAGGAATACCAAGACTTACAGCAATCTACAAAACAGGAAAAGCATAAGTTGTACCAAATATTTCCATTTACATCTTTCCCACATCAAGAAAAATTTGTAACCTTCCTTTTACTTTTCAAGACAGATACCGCAAAAAGTGAATATATTCCTTCAAAAGTCATATCCAACTGCAGCTCCCCAGAGTTAGAATGTATGAATCCAGTGACTAGGAGATCAGATCAATAGCTATTTTGACATTTCCTCAAAAGTGCCCCAATTTGTTAGTCTGATATCCTTCATCACTCACAAAAACACAAAATCAAATCTCTGTTCCAGTGGAATATGGGATCTTTTTTCTCGTTTTGATACTTTGCATGAAGAAAAATATCCCATCCTGCTTTTATCAAAGAGAAAGTGACTATTTGAAAGGTAACTGCCATGACTGCTTGAGAGATTGTACAGTTTTTCTACATTTTCTCCTTTGAGTGACAGAAAGGAGTGTTTGAACAGAAAGCAGGACTTGTCTTCCAACTGCAAGATTATAAAGACAAACAAGGGAAAAAAAAAGCAACATCCTACCAATAATTCAAACAAGGCAGAGTCAAGGAGCATAGACATTGGCATAGACAAGGGGCTACATCATATTAAACATTACAAAAACCTATAACCTGTTAGTTATTTCTAAACTGAACATAAACATCACAAATGATTCCCTTTTAGAACCAGAAAAGAAAAAGCCCACTGATGTCTATTTATGCATAAAGGAATATTTGAATCCTCACCCATAACAAGTTAAAAATGATTTTTTAAAATATATGCACCAGTTAAGGACTAAAGTTTTTTACAAGTTACCTCAAAGTTTATTGTTTGGACAGACAAAAGCAGGCATTTGTTCATCACTGTCTTTACTACTGGTAGCATCAATACTTAACCATTTTCAATCTTGTAATTTACTATACTTGTATATTTCAAATTTATGTTATTTAGATCTCCCACAGAGACAAAAACATGCCAAAGCTGAACACCAGATGGACATGAATTCACCATTACAAGTTATGCTGTTAGTACAGGAAAAAACAGCAGCTTCTGAGCTGAAGTATAATGAACAGTCTACAAAAGCCAAATTGCAAAGGTTTCTGTGAAACACCAACTCAAGCTTACATACTCTGAATTTGTCTCCATGTGTTGAGTTTGCCACCAGATGAGTAACTTTTGAGCTAAAGTCCCTTCGAATAATTCCACCCATATGATGAACCAAGGTCACGAGCTTAACCTGAAAAATGAAGATGAAAAGTTTTCAGTCTCTTTTGAAGAGCGAGTTCAGCACAAAAGTGGTTTACAAAGCAAGTTACAGGAGGTTACATTAAATGCCTAGAAACAAATACTCTGATCTGTTCTTAAAACAACTTGTTCACATCCACAGAAGATATAGATCATACATCAAAAGAACTATTAAGATTTATTTTTATTTCAACATTTAATACAGCCTTGCTGTGCAGTCTGAAGACAATCCAAGCCACCACTACTCTCATGATCATCATACATAGTGCCTTCACCTTTTCCCACATGTTAGATTGAACATTTTCCCTGCTGATTTAGTCAATTCTAGATCAAACCTAACTAACCCAAGACCACACAAAGGCTTTTGGTTTGGGTTTGTTTTTTTCAGATGAAGATATGGAGCCATATTGTTGATTCCCAGGTGTCCAGTAGGGAAACTAGATTGCAACTATCTACTGAAATGGAAAAGCAAAGTGCTAGAGTGTCAGAGTAAAGTCCTGATAGCACAATGTCCCAACAAGACAGCATGCCTGCAAGTGCTCCGAACAGAGCTATGAAGATTTACTTGGCCATTCTACCACCTGTACAAAAAATAGGACACTATTGGGTAAACATCTTATCTGAAGCCTCAACTTACAAATCTTTAAGCCCTATTGAATTAGAGTAGTTTAATGTCACCAGACAAGAAAGTGACCAAAAATGACACAGATAAAATGACAAAGTTTTGTTCCCATCCTCAAATATCACTGTCTCTGGACTTGCAAAAAAACCCAAAAGAACAAACAATTCATTCTCCCTATACAAGCCTGAGCCATGGTTAAACCCTGTGGGTGATGGAACAGAAGAGTATGTTGAAAATATACTTAACATGGTTTTTCCAATCCAAAGAAGAATAAATTACTTACTAATTCGTCTTTCTTTCTGAATCCTGTAAAGCACAGTACCAAGTTCAACATACTTGCACAGTACAGTGGACGGCAGGAGAAAGGTAAAGGCTGAAAAGAAGAAGAAAGCTCATGAGTCAACAGCATACTACACCCATTAAAGTTTTCACATTACTTTTAATACATTACTCTTATTTCTAGTATTAAAAATGCATCAGACACTAGTCCAGGTCTGTGTATTCAGTAATACCTTAGCTCCAGACCTGCTGATAAAGTAACTAGAGCATCCCCAAGTTCTACAGGTAGCACTCCATCCTTTTATTTCCTCCCCAATCCATCTGCTCTACATTACAACTTTTAGAAATATAAAGTGATTAGTGGAGAACCATTTGTATGCTGTCTTTCCTAATAGCACAATCCCAACGGGTGATCAACAACTCTCACAACTAGAGCAGCACTTGTAGCCCTACCACTGTCTGCCTGCACTCTCTCACTATGTGCAATATTCTAAGGCAGCATTAGAAATTTGCTTTTCTTAAAATTCTCTTGCTAGGAATGTTTATAACTGATTGGAAGAGCAAGAGGGATTTTACTGTGAACTCTTAGAACTCAGTGCAGCAGGGAACTATTGCTCTGATTTGAGCAGGAAGCACACACCTCTCCTTTCTGTGCACAGTGCAGCACGACTGGCGGCCCGATGACTCGGCAATCTGCCTTGCAGAGGTTGCTGAAGACGGGAGCTTGGAAGTCCGACACAACGAAGATCGTCTCAAATTCTGGGGAATCAGAATCGCCAAGCTCTTCTATCGTGTCTGTCTTTATGTAGGGCATTTTAATTTCCTTGATGCACAGGGGTGAAAGGGAAAGCATTACTCAGGCAACATACTTGCACAAGTGTAAAATTCAACTGATGTTTATTCTGGACCATTAGAAAAACGTGTGATTCATATTTCAGAGACAGAGCTAGGATTTGTGAAAGCTGAATGCAATGCACTGTTCTCTAGCATAAGAATAGCTATGAACTGCTGCATGCTTTAAGACTGAATGTCAAAGTAATTCCTGCTTTGGAAAAAACAGAATTCTGGTTGCTTTAGCAGTTTACGTATCAGTTCACACTGACAATGTAGCACTGGAAGTAGCTAGACAGAAAAAACACCCTAAGCTCAAAAGATAAATGAAATTTCAGACTGTCAGAACAGCTTAGGGTACTTTGGGATGCTACTAAAAAGTAGCATCCAGTCTGTAACAGCAAGCTCCACGTTGCAGAACATCTGCAGAATGAAAACAGATTTTGTTCATTGATTGATATTTTTAAGGGGTTAAAAAATTTGGTCCATTCCAATTTCAAATATTCGTTTCAAACTTTATCTCTTATGTCTTTCACATCAAGGAATGGAAAATAATTTCTTGCACTTCAGTTAAATGCAGCTTTCAATTGAAAGAGAAGTTCATTGATAATTACAAAGCCAGTTCATAGCCCAAACTTATGAGTCACTGAACACAAGCATGCAGTTGGATGTCCCCAGGGATATTTTGATGCCCCTGTTAGAAAACACCACTAGGAAAGAGCTGCAAGTGTTACTCCATATTCTAAAAAAGTGCTAATTTTGATAAGTGTGACACCATCAGAACCATTAGCATATATTATGACCATTATTATGCCCAATTAATCCAAATTAAAGCGTGTGCACATTTCAGTCCCAGTGAAGTGTAACATGCTGCATGCAATTACATGTGCTGAATTGCATGACATACCATATGAATAATACTTTTTATTAGTTTTTCTTCTGATTTATCAGGACTACTTTCCTTTATCTTTATAACAGGTACTTCCATTATCTTAATGGTCTGTGGAAGAGGAGAACTTTAGTACAGAAGCAAATTGGTTACTACAAGTCTGAAGGCATAACATGTCCTGTTTTATCTCAGGCCCACATACCTCCAAGGCTTTCAGAAGCTCCTCACGTTTCCCTGCTTCCTGAACCAAAACCACTCTTGTTTCTATTTGAGGCATTTCTTCTGCTTAGAGAGAAGCAAAGATAATATTTGTATTTTAGCAGAAAAATCTATGTTATGTCTAAATCAAGCAATAATGTATAGAAGAATACAAGCCTTTCAAGATTCCTTACCAGGAACAATCCTGAAAATAAATGTTACTTCAAGAAGAGTGCTCTTTAAGGCATACCCAATTGACTTAGAGCCCAAACTTTCTAGTATGAGGTGAAACAAGAATCTGCAATTCCTGACCAGTCAAAGCAAGGACATAAATCAAGGGGTGGGGAGGAGGAAAGACAGCAAGCAAATGAAACCCAAAAAAGTTGTAGGCTGAATGCTTCTAGCAGAATTAGATACCAACATTTGCTGGAAAATAGACGGCTGGTATCTTTTCTAGTTTCTGTGTTCCTGGCTGACAAGGTTCATCACTTTCTTGGTAAGTGAGCAGTTACCAGGAATACCAGAACTGAAATTAGATGCCTTGTTCTTTTTTTCCATATATTAATAAGCCTTCAAAAGATTCGGAGGAAGAACAAGTGTTGACTCCTCGTCATTTGCATCAACAGACCACCAGCAGATTTTGGCTACTACCCTGGAGGAAAACATTGATGGTTGCTTTTTAATTTCAAGATTTGTTCTTGAATTAATTTTGGGCTCAAGACTATTAATCTTGTCCACCTCTCTACCTTACACCTATTATCTGTCTACCTGTACACAACAGAGCAGCTGCAGTTTCCAAACACTGGTGTAAAATGTCACCTGGAGTGATTTATTCCACAGAAGAGGCATCAACTGGAACTGACAGCTTTCTGTACAAGAGCCAGAAAATTCATTCAGCTTGGGCTGTAACCCCCAATTTTCTTAATGAAAGGATTCCAGCTCAATACCCTTTTCCCTACTCCACGTACAGTCTGGAGTTCAAAACTACTAAATACCAACAAAGTAATCAGTCAATGCAAAAACCAAGTAGTGTTAAAACAAACTTCCCCCCTTACCTTCAACATCCAGAACAGTTGCACGGAACACATTCTCTTTGGAGGTTTCTATAATTTTTGAATCAAGAACAGAAGAATCAGCCAGGAGGCTCCTCCCAGTTTCAGACACCAGAGTACTGCTGTCAGCCATGATTAGGATTTGTTTCTTTCTTCAACAGCTGGAAGGTGGAGGGGCCAAACTCAGTTACAGGTGCAAAAAGCTCATTCATAAGAGTCCTATGATCAAGGCTGTCAGAAGTGACTTCAGAAAACAAAACTTTTAGGCTCTTACAGAACTCCCACTAACACTGATAGGACATCAAGTGTAATACAAGTGACAGCACGGACTGACAACAAAGCTGTTACAGAAATGGTTCTGTAATTCATCAGCACAGAGGGAACTTCAGCTCTGAGCACAGGCAAGCACAAACTTATGTGCTCATTTAAAAAATCTTAACCACAAAGCACCAAACTAAAAGCACTTGTTTCTTTCAGTGACAAACTATTATAAGCTACAGTAGAGACTAAAATTAGCATTGTTGATTGTAAACATAACATCATGGTAAAATCTGATTTTTCAGGTGAACTGGCTAGAGATACTGTGGTTAGAAATGAGCACCCAGAGAGTAGAGCCAGGACTATTTACTCTTAGAAAAATTTAAAAAGCTTGAGAGTCTCTGCAGGGTTGATATGCATAAATATGTCTTCGTATGGTCTGGTGTACTGTCCTGCATTAACTATAATAGGGTAGCAGTACCTTTCCATCATCAGATAAAGAGGCTTTCTCTCTTCCCAAACAATGATCTGTGCTCCCCCTGCCCATCAGACTTCTCACCTCCTGGAATGCAGAATCCTTAACCCTCTCATTTTCTGGGAGCTACCTATCCAAATCCTGCACCACAGAGATTGTTCTGAGACACCTGCCCAACATTCTGTGACACACGAGGCAGGCAGGGTGCAGCTCCTGGGATTCCTCACACACCCAGATTTCAGTGTTTGCACAGTGATATCAGCAGTTACCGAGAGCACAACTGCAGCTGCACTGCTGTGGACAACAACCCTTTGTGTCACTTTAGCTGGCACTGTTCTTGTGACTGCAAATGCCCTTTCAAAACAGCAGCTACTCAAATACTGCACCAGAGCATTGTCTGAAAGAGAGCTCTGGAGGTAGTAACCCCCCTAGAGAACAGAACATACTATTTTCAAACTGTGTAATGACCATCCTATTACACAGCAAAGACAAAAAGCAATGGGCACTTTGGCACGCCAGCAATACAGAAAATACTTTACAGAAAATACAGAGATCACACCTGGGATTCATGGAAAGGATTCCAGTCCTCATGATGAACAAGTTCCTAATACAGTGATGAGCAACACTACAAATCTATCATTATTCTAGACACATTCAGCTACCAGACTTGACACCTTAGTTTCAATTTCCAGGTCACATACAGCTGTGCACGTCCATGGAGTTGAGTTTCCCAGACCTAAGTCCCAGGCACCCACCTCATTTTTCTCAGAGCAGCTTAAGACAGAGCAAGGGGAGAGAGAAACCTCAATAACAGAGTCTTTGGGGAATCACCTGGCCCGAATGTTACAATGTCACCACCAGCTGTTATCCTGTTACCAATTTTTTGGCAGTGGAGGAGGGAAGCGTATGCTTGGCAGATTCAAATCATATTGTTAATAATGTTCACCACAATGACAATTATATGTAAATTCAGAAGAAAACAAGCTCTCCAATTAAAGGCACAACTCATCTTAAATCCTAGAGATTACTTCTTGGAAGTCTGAGACATCAGGATGGTTATTATTACACCAAATAACATGTACATGAACTTACAAAGAACTTCATTGCATATTTGAAGAAGCCCAGACTGAGCTGGGCATTTATTTTCTTTATTGATTTTCCAATTTATTTATTTCTGAGGTTCCAACCTGGGTGCATTTAAAAATATTCCTTGCTTTAATAATCATATAATAACAACAAAACCTAAAGTTAGGGACCTATGTCACTAAACCTAGGGACTGAAAGCGCCAGGATACAGAGGAGAACAAACAGCACACACAAACACGAACACAACAATTTTCCCTCACGTAAAGAGCAAAAGTCACAACACCATCGCTACAAGCTCCAGGCAGAGCTAACACCCCCACAGCAGCACACTCACAAATGACCTCCCAATAATTTGTGGACAACCTGAAGGACACAAAACACCCACAAACCAAAATATGTTTGTTACAGCGAGGAAAGGAGAGTAAACACCTCCCACGTTCCCCACGTCCCTCCCGAGGAACCACCCAGGAAGGTTCCCGAGCCCCTGCAGGGAGGTGCCGGGGACAGGACCGGGGACGGCCGCAGCCTCTCGCCTCACGAGCCAGCAGGTGCCGCCGGGCCCGGGGCTCCGCCCTGCCCAAAGAGCGCAGCTGGCGGGGCCCCAGAGCAGCGCTGGGGCCCGGAGGCCCCGCAGGAATCCGACACCCCGGCCCCTCTCCGAGCCGCCCGCACCCCCNACGCGAGCCGCCGCACTCACACCGCCGCCCATTGGCTGCCGGCCCCCCCGCCCCTCTGCAAGCAGCCCCCTCATTCGCCACGGCCGCCAGATGCCCCGCCCACTTGCCCTTCCTTTTCGGCCAGCCCTGCGCCCTTCTCCTTCTCGGATTGGTCACTGCACCTGCCACTCACGAAGAGCGAGCTCCCATTGGCTGTGAGAGATTTCCTGGGCAAACGCAGAGCGCTTGTTGCGGTACCGAGCGCAGGTTGCTGAGCGGACGGGGAGGGGCGCGTTGATTGGCTGCCGGGAGGGGCACGCTCTGCGCTGATTGGCTGCCGCGGAGTTTGAACGCTCGCAACGGCCGCGCCCAGAGACCCGGATGGAGCGGGCGGGGCGGGAATGGCGCCGCCCTCAGCGCCCTCAGCGCCCTCATTCCGCTCAGCGCCCTCATTCCCTCTCCGAATTTCGTTTTCTATTCTTCTAATCTAATCTACCTCCTCACACGGGGCACCATTTATCGCCAGCCAGGAGACTATGTACAAACACGAACGGAACAGAACTGCTCGGAATGCGTCTTGAGCCGTTTATTTTCCAGCATCAGTCTCATTACAAAGTCATGGCAATGGAAAGATGCCACCAGCTCACATCCTAGACAGCAGACAGGGAACTTAATGTTACAGCCTAATTTATAAGTTTTCTAACCAATCATACAAAGCAAAAGCATTTTGACAATAGTTCCATCCAATCACTATAAGCACACGTACCTTTAGTTAAAACTAAAGGTTTTTAGTTTTATATATTTAGTATATTTAGTTTTATATATTAGTTTTATAATTAGCCTTATAAAGGCTTATTTCGAATACAATACCTGTTTGTAAGCCTTAAAACACAATATACAGAGCTCTGTTATTAAGCTTAGAACTTCTTTATATCTGCTAGATACACTTTTCTGCAGCTTAGAAAATTATTCTAGACAAGCATTACTGCAGAACTATTGTTCTAATTGTCCATCCTATTATACTTTTTATACAACTTTTCTGCTAACTTATTTTATGGCTACTACTTAGCTCTAGTCACAGTTCTCCTGTCTCTGAGGCCTGCCTTTTGCAGCTTTCCCAAAAACCCTCTAAATTTTATGGATCCCCACAATTCCCCTCATCCCCCTCAGTCCAGCCGCCCTCCACACCAACCCAGGGCACCAGGAGAAAGTCGCTGTGGTCACCGCAAAAACATCAATGCCGCTAATAAGTAAAATAAAAAAAAAAAAAAAAAACAAACCAAAAGATACCGGTGTGCATGTCTTGTATTGAGTTTCAGAGTAATCAGTTCGTAGGAAACAGGAGCTGCCGGGAAAATACAACTGGTCAAGATGGAAATCAATCAGCTGACTCCACGGCACCAGCCCCGAAATAAATGAATTATGCTTAAACTGTCCTTTTATTTTTAGTTTTCCCTAATACTAAAGCTTACTGGTACGGAAAGGAATTCTGGCTTAGGGGCTCAGCATCCTGAAACCTGATTTAGCACAATGTTTCACTACAAATGTTAACTCCCAGTGTAAAAACAAAGACATATATTTTCTATTTCTAGAATGTTCTACTACCTGCCAAATTGAGTTCTTAGATATTCCAATTTTTTTTTATACAACAAATTGTTTTCAGTTCAGGGTTTTTCATGACTGATCCAGCAGCTGTAAAAGCCGATTGACTTTTTATGATTTAGAAGAAAAAATAGGAAAAAGCATAAGAAAATGACAACAGGTGATATTTATGTGGATATAGATTTGCTGATGAGGTACACAGAAATTAGGACTATTTTCCTGAGGAAGAGATTTCAGAATAACAGCCTAGAAAACAAGGAGGTCATTTCAATGTTGACACTTGTGTCAAATTATTACACAATTACACAAGCCCTACAATTACTTTATTTCACAGTGACAAATTCCAGTGATAACTTACAGTCAAAATACCCTTACCTGATTTCTTTTTGTCACCTTCAAGTGACCTGAGCCATCATTTTGCAGTTCCAGGCCAGGCCAACTTTCACCGGCTTTTCCACTGCTCTCTCCTTTCTCTGCACTCTTTAAAAAGTCCTTTTCCTCCAGGTTTTCCCCACATCTGGAACCAGGGGCCAGGTTTCTCCTAGGTTTGCAGCAAGTTCTGCAGTACAGGAGTCGATATTATTTGTTTCTGGAAAAGATATTGGTGATTGCATGTTAATTTTCTCTTAAAGTCAAGATCTTAAAAAAAAAATCTGTATAAAATGTTGTGTCTGCAAAGATAAGATGCATCACTTCTCAGATAAAGGTTTAAAAAATAATTTAATCAATACCCAAATATTCAGTACATACTTAGAGGGTCCCTGTGCATTTGGGAGTGACTTGCATTAGCCATTCTTTTTAATATATTTGAAAATCCAGAATTACAAACTGATAAAGCAATTTGGTTATTCTGGTGAACCTGGAGTCCCAGGAACAGAACATAGACACATTTTAGGTAGTAATCACTTTAAAAAACATGTCTATGTTGTTGGCTTTATTAAACAAGTGCATTTATCCTCACTAAAGATTAGTACAGGACTGATGACAAAATAATTACTATTCTTCATGTCTGACATTTAAACATCAAAGTGCTTTTCTTAGAGCAGGCTCTGAAATAGAAACACCCATTAGTTTGTGTTCTGTAAAATGTAACATGAAGGTGAAACCTGCCTTTCCTTCCCATTAAGTAGGCGCCAGTAATCCAGGAATACAACATTTATTTTGTAGTTAAATAGTTTCCTCAAGCAGTGACACCAACAGGGAGAAAGTTTCAGGACATTAAGTCATTAAATAAATCCTGACACGACGCCTGCGCGAGAGCAGGGATCTCACCTGTGGCAGAAAGACAAGGAAAAGCTGATGGAACCCCAGGAGCCTGAGGAGACCTTGGAGCCCTGAGTTGTCCCAGGAAACTGGGGTCCAGCACCTCTTTCTTAGCTTCAGAGTGTGAGTTTACATTGGTAAACTGCCAGCCCTTAGATGTCTTGCAACCATCCTGGGGTTTCACTTATCTCTTTTATATTTTTTTTAAACAAAGGGATCTTTCTCAAACCATTGTGGTTTATTGTTGTTGGTTTGGTGGGTTTTTTGGTTGGTTTTTTTTTTTCCCCCCAATCAACTGACTTCTTTTTAAGCACCTGGAAAACAACAGATTTCCTCAAAAAGCTGTTGATTCAGTTTAGCCAGAGCAGCAGTTTTGAAAATATGAGGAAGGGGAGAGATTAAGCTCCAGATGTATGTGAGGGGTCAGTGGAGCATGAGAAACCTCAGAAAAATCCCACCCAACCTTTTTCATCCCTACTTGGAGGAGATGAGTAGCTGAGAGAGGAGTGGGGCTCAGTTTTGCCAGAGGTTAGGGAACAGTGAGTTTTGTTGGGAGAGATGGGTACCAATTATTACACTCAGGATGCTGGGTGTGGGTTTTAGGGGCAGGAGCTCGGGGAAGCGAAGGAACGGGGGTGTGCAAAGCAAGGGAGGCAGGGGAGCAGGGCACAAGGGGAAAGAGAAGGTGTCAGCACAAAATAATACAGAAAGGCACAACTTTGTATAAAAATCTGGAGACCTCAGGGACTCACCCTGTGCTGCTCTCTTGGCAATGCTTGTTTCTTCCCTTCTGTGGTCTATAATGGACTGTGAAAATCACAGAAAATCCATCTGCTGTTTTTATTTAAAAAGGTTAAAGATGCTTGAGGGTCTGACTTCCTCACTCATTCCAGAAACTTTCTTCTGCAACCTTTGGAGTCAGCAAGGTGGTACTTCAGTTCCAGGAAAGCTAGACTAAAAGCTGACCTTTTAGTTCTTAGAAATGTATTTTTCTTATATTACGTTTTCATGTCAATTTTTAAAGGAAACTTGTGCTTTCCAGGACTCTATTTATATTTCTATGTGACATTTTAGTATTATGAATTCATTTTTAATTATTGTCATTGTTAAGTTTGGTGCTCATTCTTTTTTTTGTTCTGCACTGGATTCACAATGTACGTGAATCTGGCTATTTAAATAAGTATTTTAATTTGCTGACGATAGGACTAGGACTAAGTAATGACTTGTGTGAAGGCTGAACTCTTTACTGTTTGGGATGAAGATACCTATTTAATTTTTTTTTTCCTGTCTTACGTACAAGAAATATTCCTGTGTTAAACCAAAATTTGTTACTGACCCATGGTAAAAAAATGAAAATCCCAACCAACTCCCAGTCCAAAACAAAATTACAAAATAAACATATCTTAAAGAAATAATCTTTCTGGAATCATTTTGTGATGTGTTAAATGGGAAACAGTGTGGTTTCTTCTGGTAAAATAAGGGTGTCCCTGAGTTTCTGGGAACACCTTGAACCTGAGATCCTCTCGAACTGACTTGAATCCATGTTGCAGCTTCCATCTCACCTCCTCAGCCTCTGGGCTCAGTGGAGAAGGACAAACCCTACCTGAACATTGATATTCCTGTTCTCTGCTGGCAAAGAGCTGCCACCAGCACACATCTTCTGCCGCTACAGCCCCTAAAATAGGAAAATCAAGGCCAGGGCTGACAGGGCTTGGAGCAACTCAGTCTAGTGGAAGATGTCCCTGTCCATGGCAGGAAGTTTGGGATGAGATGGGCTTTAAGGTGCCTTGCAACCCAAACCATTCTGCGATTCCATGAAACTGGTGGGGTTTGCCTGTGGGTCGGGCTGGCTGCTGCCAGGTCAGCCCCCACAGAACCACTCACCCTGAGGTGGGCACAGGGTTTGGGTGTAGGCACGGGGTGTCAGCAGTGGGTACGGGGGGTCAAGAGTGGGTATGGGGTATCAGCAATGGGTACAGGGGGTCAGCAGTGGGTACGAGGTGTCAGTGGTGGGTTTGGGGTGCCGGCAGTGGGTACGGGATGTCGGCAGCGGGTACGCGGTGCCAGGAGGCAGCACTGCAGCTGTGGATGCCTTTGTTGGCCAAGCACGCGATGGAGGGGCTCCGTCATCCCACGCCCCGCGTGTCTGCACAGCCCCTTCCCCCGGAGACCTGCGCTGCCCGGGCCTGGGGCCGCTGCGATGCTCAGGGGCGGCGGCCGCCGAGCGTGCCCGGCCGCGGG